>JADDOH010003545.1:0-28466 GCA_016648135.1 Agrypnia vestita
GAATACGAACAAACTGATATCAAAAAACATCCAAATCCAAATTATCGAAAATTAAAATATCGGAATTTATAGATTTTTTTAAATATTTTCGTGGAATCCGTGTATTCAAAACAGCCGACGTAATTGCAGTCAACGGATTTTTGTGCTGGTCATACCACAGAATGACGCTTTATGACATTGACAGTAAGTATACGTTTACGCTTTTCTTTTTATTGTTTTTGCATTAATCTTGCTTCAATAAACGTTCAAAACATTTAGTTATTAAACATTTATTACGCTTTATATTTTATTTAAACTGCAAAGTGAACTTAACCTTAGATTAACGTCATAACGTCTCTCATATAACCTCAAAAGTCTCACAGCGCGTGGCGCGAATGTCATTTTACGTGTCATTTTCTCCGTATTTATACATAAATATTATTATTTTTCAATACTCAACATCACAAACCGGCAATTTGATAATGCGATTCGAGTTCACAATATGAAAGAAGAAATGCCAGACGTAGAGAAATGCCAGAAGAAATGTCAAACATAACAGAAGAGGAATGTGAAAGAAGGAATGCTGACCAGCGGGAACGTAAAAAATTCTAGGCAAAGAGTGTATGCTGAAGGAAGAAATGCGACATCTTATTTTAAATGTGCAGTACAACTGTGCTAATGCATTTGCATCTTTCGGAGTGCAAATAAGTGACATACCAGGTGTAGGCCCGTATTGTTTAAAAATTTCAGGTGAAGTATATCATAGAACGTCTAGAAGTTTGCAGAGTGAGGGAGAGGTGCCGGCATATGCGCAACTATATGTTTACGATGCGGATGAAGCAGTCAGGGTACGTATGAGCCATCCGTCTAATCTTAGATGTCAACAAAATATAATGGAAACTATTGATAATGTCATCCGTCGTGTAAGTCCATATGCTCTCCAATACAAAAGGTTGAAAGAAGCGGTTGAGGAAGAAGAATCTATAGTTGCATAGCACGGGGGCCAGATGCGGAATATTCAACTACTCTTTACGCGTTCTTCGTTAGATGACCAAAGAAGGTATAATGCTCCATCTAATAATAATGAAGTCGCCATTGTGTATGTAGTAGATTACGAAGGTAGGTTACCGCCAAACGTAGATTTTGCTGTTCACCCTAAGAATGTAGGAGGTCTCCAGCGTATTAATATGTTATCAAAACATTTAGATCCGATGGTTTTTCCATTGTTATTTCCATCAGGTGAATTTGGTTGGACTCCACAGCCTTAAATAATACAACATTAACTGCATGGTTTAAACTTAACCAACAAGATAATGAGGCACGTAATATTAAGTATCAGGATTTAACTAATTTCTATGTTTTTTCTAGCAATAAGCAGTGGAAGAAGAGGCAATGTGGCGGGGACAAGATTATTGGTCGCATGTCCCCCGTTTCTCCTAGAAATATAGAATTATACCATTTAAGACTTATTCTTTTACAAGTGACTGGGGCTCCGTCCTTTGAATCTTTGCGGACTATTAATGGTTGTCTTAGTTCCTACATTTCGTGATGCAGTACGAGAATTAGGACTCATCGATGATATTGGAGAATGGCAGCGTTGCATGGCTGAAGCTTCAACGTATATAATGCCCAAAGCTCTTCGCGACCTATTTGTCTTATTAATGATTCATTGCCTCCCACCAGATCCGTTGCAGCTGTGGAACGATTTCAAAGATTTGATGTCAGAAGACTTTAGTCGTCAAGGTGCTACTGCAGAAATTGCACAAAATTGTTCCCTTTTGTATATTCAAAAGGCATTCATAAATGAAAATTCTTCATGCACATCACAGGGTTTGCCGGGACCAGATTACAGCAATACTTATAATGAAGTGGTTGATATTAATTTAGCATTAGAAAGTTCTTTAGGGTTAGAGATGGCTGGAAAACTCAATCGAGAACATTGTGCTTCTGACAGTATATTAAGTAAAAAATTTCAGATGTACCTGAATCAAAAAAATGTTTCTTTATTGACGGTCCTGGTGGCACAGGTAAAACGTTCCTTTATAAGACTATTATACATACTTGAAGAGGAAGATCTAAGAAAGTTTTATCTGTTGCTTGGACAGGAATATCAGCAATTTTATTACCAGGTGGACGTACATGTCACATGGCTTTTAATTTACTTCTTGATTTGTAGAATAACACAACGTGCAGAGTGACATCCAAGAACCGTGCAATTATAAGTGCAGCTGATGTTATCATCTGGGATGAAGCGCCGATGGCGCCAGTTATAGCTTTAGATATAATTGAACGTACTCTGCGCGATATAATGGGTAATAATGATATTTTTGGCAATAAAGTAATCATTTTGGGCGGCGACTAGACAAATTCTACCAGTTTCTCGAAGGGCTTCTCGCGGTCAGTTAGTAGCGACATCTATTAAAAACAGCCAACATTGGAAAAATTTTACTATTTTCAATTTGAAAACTAATGTCCCCGCTTTAGAAGGTGAAAATTCATTTACACAGTGGCTTTTAGATTTAGGCGATGGAAAGCTGCCTCCTGTGGAAGGAAAGTATGCGTCATCAGTGCTTATTCCAAATGAAAGTGTAAGTCAAAATGTTGTTCAAAGCATATATAATGAAGTACATTCTATAGCGGATGTTCCCCTAATGAGTAAATGAGCGATACTGTGTCCAAAGAATGAACATGCTCGATTGGTTAACGAAGATGTACTCGGGCGTTTAGAAGGTCCAATTTTTACATTTTATTATGTGGATAGTATTAAAGATGATGGTCGTGAAATGGACTACAAAATGATATATTTTTAAAATACATTCATTTATCAATAATCATTAAACTAAAATGATATGTAATTTATTAATAAATAAGACGCTGTAATTTTATCGATAAAAATAAATACAAAGAAGAATTCGACAGCTGTTTCATTTTTTGTATGTCACTGACAGCTACCATAGACAGTAAAACCTGATTTTTTCACTGAAATTTTGTCTGTCACTGACAGCTACCATAGACACTAAAACCTGATTTTTTTCTCCTCAATGTTGATGAATTCATTATTTTTAAACCAGCCAAACTTAAAAACTCAGAGTTGACAGCATCACAATATTATACAGTAACTGTCAAGAAACAAAAAAAGAAATATTGCTTACTTCAAAATACGGCCAATTATCAAATTCTATTAACTTTGTAACAGTAAGGAAATCAATTGTGTTTGTTGCAGAGCAAACACAATTGGCCGCGGGACGACCGTCATTGGCCGCGAAGCGGCCACAATAGCAAAAATGGAAATTTTCCAGATACAATTGGCCGCGAAGCGGCTGACGTAGGCATAGGTAAACAATTGTGTTTGCTGCACAGCAAACACAATTGGCCGCGCAGCGGCCATGGCTGGCCGCGGAGCGGCCGTCATTGGCCGCGAAGCGGCCACAATAGCCGCCCGCAGGGCCTAGTAGTAAGCAATCGGCGAAGCCGATTGCTTTCCTGCTAGTAACAATGATTCTATCTTAGTTGTTGCCCTAAAAAATTCAGTCTAGAATTTAAAACCTGATATAAATGGATAATAAAAACCCACATTTTCGTAAAAAAACGCCGAAATATGCATTTGCAGTGAATGTCTAGCCTAAAGACCAAATTAAAGTAAGACCTCGTAAAGAACATAAAAAAGTACATATTAGTCCCGTTTGCTATTGGGGCGAAAGATGAAGAAATACTTGCTTTGGTTAACCCGTCACCATATGATGGAAATGCTAAAAACAATCGTGGTTAAGGCTCTTGGTCCGTCAAGTTGGCCAGGCGTATCGGCTCCTAAACGTTTTAGAACGTTTTAGGCCCGGTTGTTTCAAGTTCGATCAAAGTAAGCGGTCGACCAAAGCATAGATTTTTACGAAAACGGATCGTCTGATTGGTGGAGAACGTAAAAATCTATGCTTTAAAAGAACGCTTACTTTGATCGAACTTGAAACAACCGGCCCTTAGAAACGTGCTCGGTCTAATATTGATCAGCACAAGTCCAGCATAGTTTCTTCAGATCCGGACGTCTTAAGACGCGTGGAAAATAAATCTTAGAGCACAATTTCATTTAAAATTTCATCAAACAACTGAACGATTATGAACACTGATTATTACAAGTACAGACAAAATATTTGATAAATTAGACGCTTTTGATGTTAGACACATATACGCCAAAACTGTCCTTATTTACAAATACAAACACAAACAAACACATTTCACAGACCCAAAACACTATTCATACACGCAGAAACAAAGATGCTAAGTCCAAGAGCGCGAACCACTTATGGACAAAGAAACTTCAAACACAATCCGAAAAACGTAAAAACATCAATTAAAATTTAGGTAAAAGAAATGGGTCGACCAGTTATTGGGAAAATCGTCCAAACATATTGAGAATTAGAAAGTTTGAAATTGTATTAGGGTGTATTTACATGTGCCTGAGTGTAGGTGATGATAAATCTTTCTTTAACTTATTTGTATAAAATGTACATTTTTTAACCTATTTTGTATAAAATGTATTTTGTGTAAAATGTACTTACATATAAGTTTTAATAATTGTAAACTTTGCCTGTCTCAACACAGAGCTCTCTCTACTGAGACAGGCATAGTATAATTAAACCTTATCAAATGTAAAAGTAAAGCAATGAAATAAATAAAATAAATAACTCTCGTCGTGATACCTGCAGGTGTTAAAATAAACAATTATATTTTGGGAGGCTTGCCTGGCAAGGGATCGTCATTCCGGGCTCCATATGGTCCTCGTCATGCGCAATGGGTGGCGAGGGTAATTTATGGCGTTACAATTTTCATTTTTACTGACCAGTTTCAATTGACAATCAAACGCGAACTCAAAGAGATTTTAGGTTATGAGGTTTGGTTAGGGTTTTAGGTTTGATTTGTTTAATTTAGTTTACGATTATTTTAGTTAGATAAAATTACATGGCTTAGGTTTATTAATATAATGTGATTATTTTGATGATTTTAAATTTTTTTCTATTACGAATAAATTATTAAAATATTTTTTAAACGAAATCGAAGGATGTATTAGGTAATTCACTATTGTTCTTAAAGTAATGACTGACATTCAAAATGTATGGTACAATTTTCGAATCTTTAAAACTTAATCTAATTTAATACTTATAATTTATCAATTATCTTTCATTTTGTATTCAGGATATTCAATTATATAGCTAACTACTCATTTTCCTTGTATGAAAAACGGGACCATATTCTTGGATTATGCCAGATCTCAGAACATTTGTGGTACAAGTGCGAAGATCTTATCGCACTCGCTTTATTCGACGAAGAAATTTCTTCTGAGGCCAAGCAGAAAATGTTGAATGAAGAAGATTTTGACTGTGGCTCCTAAGCATGGATAAGTCACATAGCTGAAAAGCATATCGGATGCTTATCCGATGGGATAAGGAGGTTGTTATTAAAAAAATCTAAACTCGGTAAAAATATCACAAAGGATCATCATGAAAGTAATACTGAAAAAAATATACCTTTTCTACAAAAGATCTTTTTAAATTGTTTCCAGTACCAAACGTGGATGATATTTGTAAACTAGTTTCCATATTGAAAATATGCAAAGAAGAAAACCTTACAGAAAACCAGGAATATTACAAGCTTATGAGAAATGGAAACCAATTTATAATGTCTAAATTTAAAACAACCAAAATGCAGAACCATTTTATTTATAAAGCCATTAACTACTACAATAATTTACCTATCAAGGTACGCTGCATCAGTAACCTCTCAGAGCAAATCAAAAAAATTAAAATCTTCCTAAAATCAAACTTAAATTCATAAATCATTTAAACCTTTAGCTTTTTCCAAAATACTTCAACACTCCATTATCAAATTACCTTTATTACCGTATTATTAAATGACTCGCATATTAAGCACCTATATATAATATATATTATAATAAGAACTGAGGCTCCCTCATCAGACTCAAGAGCTTCTCTTCACTGATGAGGTCTACATGACTACAAAGTATTTAAAAAAAATGTCAATTTGGTTATTTGATTTAAATATCGTTACGTGGCGTGGCTCGCTCGAAAATGAAATGGCACAACTCGTAAAATAAATCTTTTATTATCGCTTGTACTTTATCTCTGATGGTGTACAATCGCTCGCAATTCAACACTATTTTTTTATTCAAACACAAAAGAACAGCTCTCTTTTGTTTTTCTACTCAGGTAAGAACCCTTCCATTTCTTCGCTATTTATTTAATCATGTTAGTTCTTATTTCAACCACTGGGCATACCGGCCCGCCGTTCTGCGCATGTGACACTATTATTATGTTATCTATGTATGACACTTTTCTATGGAACTGTCAAATGTCAACGAAAAGCTCGTTACAATATATACAAATTGTATTTTACCATATATTAAATAAATAAAAAATAATGACTTTTTTCTAGCAACACCAATGTGTTGCTAGAAAAAAGTCATTATTTTTCATTAGAATATCAATATATTCTTGGAATTTCATCAGCCTTTTTGTTAAAGCTTATCTCTGGAAAGGAAATTGAGACTCCAGAGCTGAGGGACATGGTATGCTGTATACGAGTCGTGAACCAAGTTACAGAGCGAGGAGAGGCGTTAAATAAAAGCTACGTTAAACCGATTGCGCCTGTTCATAAGGATATTTCTACACAACTTGCATAAACAGTGGGAGCCGGATAGCGGCCCGCCCGCGGATACATAATATGTAGCAGGGAAATTAGATGAGTCAGAAAATAAAATAAAATGCGAATATTTTGTAATTTTTTGAAAAAGGAAAAATGACATGATTAATTTTTTGATCGATTATTTTTTTAAATTAAGAAAAAACGACATTTGTCAACTTGATTCAACGTTATTGAAAAAAAACTAATGGTCCAAAAATATGAAAGTCTTTAAGAGACATTTCATAAGCAAACGAAACTCCAAAATCGTGTTTTGGCTCTCCTGAAAACCTGTATTGTTTAACTTATATAAAGGTTCCTTCGCCCTCAGATTTATTTGGTTACACTTGATGTTAGCCTTTGGGTATCGGAAGATCTCAAATAGAATCGAGGGCCGTGCGGGGTACAATAAAAAGTGAACTCTAACATTTTTTTAAAAACTCTTTATTGAATATAAAAAAAAACATGTTACAGTGATTTTATATATTACGTTTTTTATGCTTGTTTTACTTAATGAAAAATAAATTTGTGTTTGGGGACAGGAGTGTATGGTGCATAATATTTGTTGATTATAATGTATGTAAGAAAAATATGTATTTTTAAAGTAAATCAATGAGTGTAAAGAAGTATTTAAAGGTAAATAGAAAGTAAACAATATTATCTAAGGATTTAATGTGTAACGAAACATGAACATGTAAATATAAGTATCTTATCTGATTAAATATAGGGTTGATCAGCCGGTTTTGGCCACTGCCCTGGTTTTGGCCACTTTGACGTGATGATTTCATAGAGGTATTGAATCTAGTCCATAAAACTGTCGTCCAGCAGGTCAATATTCTCCAATATTATAAAAAAATCACAAAATTTTTAATGAAACTATCGAGCAGTTTTTAAAGTCTGTCAAAAAATAGATATTCCGCCGCTTTCCCAACGATAATGCTAATAATGCGCATGCGCGCCGCGTAAGTTTTGACTGTGAAATGAAGAATCACAGGTACATAGATTTTCATACAAAATGTTAAAGTGAACGTTGTCCTGTTTTTGCTTCAAGGTGTGTGACGTCGTAACGAAGATAAATTTCACCCTGACTGCAAATTACACCTTAACCTTATAATCGTTCAAGTATTGCCTCTGTATCCGGGCCTTATATTACAAAGATTTGAAGCTCGAAGGTGAAATACAATTGTTTTATGTAGCACGAAGGGAGAAAGGAAGATGGATCGACGTCCAACGCCAGCTCCATTGCGGATTTGGCGGGACAGTCCCGGTTTTAACAATTTGTGCCGCGTCAAAGGGGAATGCTGCGCCGACAAAATGGTTGGCGAAGCAGCGCGTGTTCACACACTGCCCAAAGAGCGAGCATTCTGTTCGTTGCGTGTTACATTACAAGCGCAGAGCTCTCGTCGGTCTCTCATACACGATCAAGCAGCTTTTTAAAAAATGATGTAAGATGTATTGAAAGTGACTGAGCAATTTATCATCACAGCCTATTGTGATGTCATTGTTACCACCACAATGTACCTGTTCGTATCACCTGATTTGGGATATATTTAGCAAAAATATGTTTTTGATGTGTAACATCTTTCCTCCCGCTTTCCTGCAATCTGTGGCAGTGATTTCGTGAAAAAGGACGTGCGTAACAGGGAAGCGCGCGCGATGGAAAAAAATCATAATTTATAAACAATATAATGGCCAGCAAGAGCCATCACAGCGAAGACGCACACTTCCAACAGCCGACGCTTCAGATTTTGTATATATGCTACGCAGCTGGTGTCAAGCGTGTGGATGTTGTAACTTTGATATATTTTAGCTTACTTCTAAAACTATCCAATAAATATTATTTATTACATTAATGTAAACAATAACTACTCTTAATGAATTACTTCGTCAAATTTTATCTAATTTATGTGATTATTTATAAATATTTATTCAAAGTTTTCATATAACATGTATGGCGGCACACTACCGACACCTATGAAAATAAATAAATACATATAATTGACCAAACACGTTTCTAAACAAAATGCGTATCTAGATATATATCTACATAATAAATAAATGCACACTTGTATTTACTTAATAAATATGCAGGTATTAGCTTTTTTAAATTTTATATTTCTTTTCTGTTGCTGCTCCATTGATATTTTAAGTTGTGAGATGTCAAATGTAACACATTATATGCGACTACTGTAAGGCTCGCTCTTTTTTTTTATAAATATCCTGTCACAGAGTATTAATTTGTAAAGAGATGAACAACCCCCATTTGTATGAGGGCATTGGGTCAGCGTAGAAGTTTGTCCCCCTTGCGTTTATTTAAGACACATTTTACTGCAGTTTAAGTATTTATTCTTGCATAATCAAATATCCTAGTAAACAATACAACAATTATTATAAAATATATTATTTCGGTAAATACTTATTTATCTTAGCAACAAATTAATAGATCATCGACAAATAGTAAAGCATATGTGGTTAAGTTTGTTACTGCTAAAGCTAATCATAGTTGCATCAGCCAAAAACCATGAGTCAGCCGTTATTGAAACATTCATACTTTTAAACTACATAATTTTTTTTATTGCAATTTTTTGATTGAGATTTCTTGGGCATTGGTTGTTCATGTTGCAGTGATGTCTATTAAGAGATACAGAATGTGTTTCTATTAAAATTTAATTGCATGAAAAAGGATAAACAAAGAATTTTCGCAAGTTAAAACAAAAAATATAACAGGATTGGCGGAGCACGTTACACGGATAACTTATTTCTTATAATGACATTTATAGAAGATTTCACACGCAGGCCAGCATCACACATAGTATCGATATGACGGTCAAATCTAATACATCAGATTTTAAAACCTGCATATTGTTAATATGAAAGCAGTTCCTTCTATGTCCGTAGACGTAGTGTATATTTTCGATTGAAGATATAATTGAACTGTGAACGTGAAAATATTTATTATATTAAACTCAAGCCAGTATGCCTGCTCGAATGTTTTTTGAAGTTTGATTTGTTATAACAGGAATAATTGCACTGTGTACATGAAAAAACTTTTTGTTCAATGTGCTTAAGCACATGTGCCTTCAAGCTTGTTTTAAGAATACATGAATAATTGCACTGCGAACATGAAAATTTTTTTTTTTCAGTATGCTTAAGCACATGTAATTTTAAGACTGATTTTCTATAATAATGATTTTCTATAATCGCACTGTAAACATGAAGTTTAAGTTTAAGTTATATTTCTGACTGCACGAATAACTGCACTGTGAACACGAAAATGGTTTTTCTCCAGTGTACTTACGCACATGTTCCTTTAAGCTCGATTTATGATTGCACGAATAACTGCACTGTGAACATGAAAACGGTTTTTCTTCAGTGTGTATAAGGGTATGTGTTTTTAAGCTTGATTTCCGACTGCACGAATAACTGCACTGTGAACATGAAAATGGTTTTTCTCCAGTGTACTTACGCACATGTTCCTTTAAGCTCGATTTATGATTGCACGAATAACTGCACTGTGAACATGAAAACGGTTTTTCTTCAGTGTGTATAAGGGTATGTGTTTTTAAGCTTGATTTCCGACTGCACGAATAACTGCACTGTGAACATGAAAACGGTTTTTCCCAAGTGTGTTTAAGGGTACGCGTTTTTAAGCTTGATTTCTGACTGCACGAACAACTGCACTGTAAACATGAAAACGGTTTTTCTCCAGTGTGCTTAAGTAGATGTTCCTTAAAGTTCGATTTATGATTGCACGAAAAACTGCACTGTGAACATGAAAACGGATTTTCTCGAGTGTGCATATGTACATGTTTCTTTAAGTTCGATTTCTGACTGCACGTATAACTGCACTGTGAACATGAAAATTGTTTTTCTCCAGTGTGCTTACGCACATGTTCCTTTAAGATCGATTTATGGCTGCAGGAAAAACTGCACTGTGAACATAAAACGGTTTCTCTTCAGTGTGCTTAAGCACATGTTTCTTTAAGTAAGTTTTCCGACTGCACGAATAACTGCACTGTGAACATGAAAACAGTTTTTCTCCAGTGTGCTTAAGCACATGTATCTTTAAGTTATATTTCTGACTGCACGAATAACTGCACTGTGAACATGAAAACAGTTTTTCTCCAGTGTGCTTAAGCACATGTTTCTTTAAGTTATATTTCTGACTGCACGAATAACTGCACTGTGAACACGAAAATGGTTTTTCTCCAGTGTGCTTACGCATATGTTCCTTTAAGCTCGATTTATGATTGCACGAATAACTGCACTGTAAACATGAAAACGGTTTTTCTCCAGTGTGCTTAAGTAGATGTTGCTTAAAGTTCGATTTATGATTGCACGAAAAACTGCACTGTGAACATAAAAACGGTTTTTCTTCAGTGTGCTTAAGCACATGTTTCTTTAAGTAAGATTTCTGACTGCACGAATAACTGCACTGTGAACATGAAAACAGTTTTTCTCCAGTGTGCTTAAGCACATGTTTCTTTAAGTTATATTTCTGACTGCACGAATAACTGCACTGTGAACACGAAAAAGGTTTTTCTCCAGTGTGCTTAAGCACATGTTTCTTTAAGTTATATTTCTGACTGCACGAATAACTGCAATGTGAACACGAAAATGGTTTTTCTCCGGTGTGCTTACGCACATGTTCCTTTAAGCTCAATTTATGATTGCACGAATAACTGCACTGTGAACATGAAAACGGTTTTTCTTCAGTGTGTATAAGGTTATGTGTTTTTAAGCTTGATTTTCGACTGCACGAATAACTGCACTGTGAACATGAAAACGGTTTTTCTCCAGTGTGTATAAGGGTATGTGTTTTTAAGTTCGTCTTATGATTGCACGAATAACTGCACTGTGAACATGAAAACGGTTTTTCTCCAGTGTGTTTAAGGGTATGCGTTTTTAAGCTTGATTTCTGACTGCACGAATAACTGCACTGTAAACATGAAAACGGTTTTTTTCCAGTGTGCTTAAGCACATGTCTCTGTAAGGTAGATATATGAATGCACGAATAATTGCACTGCGAACAGGAAAAAATACTCTTTCGAGTACGTGAGACCTCGTGAATCCTGAAGGAAGCCTTCTGCTTGCTCGTGTGCGGGGACTGAGAACACGAAAATGCCTTCTCACCAGCGGCAATAAGCGCATTTTCGCCGGAAGATTTTTTAGGGTTGGAAATGGTCTCCAGTTCCGGCTGCTTTCCAAGGGCAGGTGAAGTCGTAGTTGGATCATCTGGAAAAGATTCTTGTGTTCTCAAGACATCTGCAATGTTAATAATTTTTGTATGAATATAATGTTAATACAGTTCCGAATATTTATGTTCAAAACGGTCAAATATTAAATGTTTTAATATTTACTCTGGTACTCTGTGCATCCTATTAATAACAATAAAAGTTAATATAGAGAAAAAAATAACACGAAACATACAGAGCACTAGGGTACTACATTGGAAGCCTTTTAAAAATTAAACAAAATCATCGAGTATTGATATCCCTTTAGGTTTGCCCACTAAGGCTACAACAAACTTCTCGATTAAAAAACTAATTATGGACATAAAAATTATTGATGTGCTTTCCCTTAATTTATCATTTTTAATGGTGGAGTAGAGGGAGAGGGATTGTCGGGTGGAAGAGTTTCATTTTATTATTTTAAAAAAGAAAGTATCAAATTAATATGGTAATGCAGATCATTTGAATATGAGAGAATTAGTGGGTTTAAAGGGGGGGAAGGGAGACGGTGCCGTTGTTTTCCGCAGGGTACTTGAGAAAAAGTATAATGTAATATTCGGGTCAGATATGTCTACTGATATAGATTCATTGAATTCATTCATTGAATGGATAACAGATAGACAGATATTGAGTCTTAGAAGTATAGATAATGAAAGCCCAAATTAGTGTGTCTGCCTTGTTGAAATTTAAAATATTGATATTTTTTGTTGGATATTTTCAAGTCGCTCACTGTACGTAGAATAATGAGTATTCCAGACTACTGATACAAACTCCAGTTGACTGCGTACAAATGAAAAATACAATGTGATTAATGTAAACACTGATTGAAATGGGTTTATCGTTTTGGCAATGAAACCAATGAGTCGATAGGCTTAGCTATTTCCGATTCCACGTGAGGGATAAATGTTAATTTAGAACCTAAGATGACACCGGGATCCCTCACTTGAGTGCAGATGTTCCATTGCGTATTGTTGAGATCATAATTATAGGATAATATTTTTCTATTAAAATCAAATAATTTTCAAATGAAAGTCAACCTACACCGTTTGACGGATCTGACCCAAATTTTGCGTAGTGTTTTTTTTTGACCCGGCGAGTAACATAGGCGACATTTCCCCCACCCCTGATATATTTTCTGTACAAATCTACACCGTTTGACCGATCTGACCAAAATATTGCGTACTTATTCTTCAAGACCCGACGGGTAACAAAGTCGAAATTTACACCCTCTCCCTTTACCCCACACGTTCCCTGACATGATTTCTATACAAATCTACACCGTTTGACCGATCTGACCCAAATTTTGCATTCTTATTCTTTAGGTCCCAGCGGAATAACAGGCCATAATTCTTTCCAGGACATTCCATCCATCCCATCCGAGATTAAATAGAACTAGTGGAAATTTTGTGTCCCACCACAAACTAATTTATAACTAAATCCTTAATCCGAGCAACGCCGGATGCGAACAGCTAGTATAGTTATATAAGTATACATCATGCTGTAACGGTCAAACCAAGTGCAGTATTTACTACATGGATTGATAATCCAAGGGAATTAACTGCTCACCAGGGCGCTGATCGGCTCTCCTGGAGTACTCCGAGCACTCCTGCTTGATGTCAGGATAGGATATATCCACATCACTGTAGGGCGCTCCACCGCCTGCTCCCTCATCGCCGCTGTCGGCTGGAGACCCCACATTGCTGGAACCCAGTTCTGGAATCAAAAACATTAAACTGGTACAACAGGACTGGAGAGTTGCTTGTCTCGGGCCGTACTTGCATCAAGAAGTCAACACGAAATAAAGATTATGTCGAGTTATATTTTC
This sequence comes from Agrypnia vestita, assembly GCA_016648135.1. Lineage (NCBI taxonomy): Eukaryota > Metazoa > Arthropoda > Insecta > Trichoptera > Phryganeidae > Agrypnia > Agrypnia vestita. The sequence goes on from JADDOH010003545.1 coordinate 13,726, forward strand.
GTGTACTGCTCTCTTATATTAGCTATAAAAGCATCGCTTATTTTAAAATGTAATTATTTACAGCATATTTTGCTAAGTAAAATCGTTCGAAATCCATGCAGAAACATCCATTTAAAAGGTCTGCAGGCATTCATAATGAAAAAATTGAACTCTTTTGCCGTATCGTTCATTGAAGTGAACTGTTCACTTCTATAGTTTAGTATTTCACCAAACGAGTACATGTACATGTGAATGAAAAAATATGTCACGAATTTAAATGTTAGGATATTTTTGCGAATCAGAATCCGCGTTAGACTGCATTCAAAGAATTTGAAAATAAATGGAAAATATAAAAATTCATTTGGAGTTAACTTCGAGTTAGGAGTAGAAATGAAAATTTGATGAGTAACGTCAATAGAACATTGGATATCGTGGCTTGAAAGCCAAAAGGGCGTTGGTGATTATTTCCAACTTTACAGGAGAGCAAAATAATGTTTTGTCAATATTTCTTTTATTTTAAAACGATTTACGTAAACCGTTTAATAATAAAATAAACATTGACAAAATCAGATTGAAAGAACTTTCTTTCGCTCTCCTGTTAAGTTCGAAATTACTTACGCCCTTTTGACTTTCTACCCTCGATATGTACAGAACCATTGATCCACCTAATTAAAAGCATCGTAATTTACATTTCTCAAACTACCAAAAGCGAAGCTTTTCAAAAATCCAAGAAGTTCCCATATCCATTATGTTTCTCTCTTATCTATGGTTTTACTAAACTGGTGTTGGCCATAGATAAAATTGGCATATTTGGATATTACCAACAGCATCGATGGGAATTTTTTTTTTGTAACACGTAAAGTCGAGTGTTCCGATTTCAAAAATGATATTTATACGCGGCGCAAAAATTTATTAAAAAAGTTATCACAGTTCAAAGTTTCATAATTCGTTCACACAAATCGATACAAATCTGACAGTTGCATGTTTTGTAACACGTAAAGTCGAGTGTTCTGATTTCAAAAATGATATTTGTATGCGGCGCAAAAGATTATTAAAAAATTATCACAGTTAAAAGTTTCATGACAGTTAAAAGTTTCATAACAGTTAAAAGTTTTCGTTCACACAAATCGTTACAAATCTGACAGTTGCATGTTTTGTCTATGACATGAATGACGCCTTGCCGTAGACAGCAGATAAATATTGATTGAATTGTTGACTTTATCTATGGATTCACCTTGTATGGTGAAGTAAGTACTAAAAGGCAAGAAAACATTATGCTGCATTACACACACGGTTTTAATATACGGAAATATTTAATAAATTATGCAGTCAACTACAGAATAAAATTAAATAGAACATATCGATAATTGATAGTAAATAAACCATTTGTATTCTTTTATTGATTGACAATGATTTGTAAATCAATCATTGCTCCTTATTTGAAATATTGAAGCTAACCTAAAAAGAAATTTGTGATAAAATTAAACCTAACCTAACCTAAATTTAAGTTTTTAATAAAATTAAACAACGAAACGTAACCTAAAATTAAGTTTTTAATAAAATTATACAACCAAACGTAACCTAACCTAAAAAAGGGGGTTATACAATTTGGCGGCTAATCGTAGGAATTCATCGGCTCGATCCACGTACAACTCTTTACACCTTTTTATAAACATGTAACGAGCCAAATTCCCGGGGAGATGGTACTTATGACTTATTCTGTAGTTGACTGAATAAAGTATTTATTGAATATTTCGTGAAAAACTTGTTTAATACAATTACTTGTTCAATTAAAACCGTATGTGTAATGCAGCATAATGTTTTCTTGCCTTTTAGTACTTACTTCACCACACAAGGTGAATCCATAGATAAAGTCAAACAATTCAATCAATATTTATCTGCTGTCTACGGCAAGGCGTCATTCATGTCATAGACAAAACATGCAACTGTCAGATTTGTAACGATGTGTGTGAACGAAATTATGAAACTTTTAACTGTGATAATTTTTTAATAATCTTTTGCGCCGCATATAAATATCATTTTTGAAATCAGAACACTCGATTTTACATGTTACAAAACATGCAACTGTCAGATTTGTAACGATTTGTGTGAACGAAATTATGAAACTTTTAACTGTGATAATTTTTTAATAATCTTTTGCGCCGCATATAAATAACAAACAGGTATACGTCGTATACTCGACGTATCCTAATATTTTATATTAAATGGCACGAGTGTTCAAGATGGATTTTCTTTTATACATAAGGATATCCGCAGTAAAAAATAATATAAACAATAGTAACTAGTTGTCAAAAAAATCAAAAAAGAGATACGGGGACATTTAAAAATTCATATTGTTTTTTAGAAATACAATGGGTGAAAACTTTCAAAATGTAGGAATTAAGATTAATTATTCCAAGCTGAATCGTTGAACAAAAAAGAAAAAATTAAACAAAATAAATTTTTTAAAAAGCATGGTAGAGCATATGATCGAATGGTTTGACTTGAACCGTCAGGTCTCAGACCTGCGCGGATCCTATGATCGGACCTTTCGACTCTATCTAAACCTGAGGGATGGATAAATTAAACAATTATTCTGCAAGTTACTTATATTGAGTAAAGTGATAAGTAAAAATTTACGTGTATCTTAATCTAAAGAAAGAAACAAAATAGTTAAACAAAAAAAAAACACATACGAAATTCAATGTTAATGCTAAAATGGATGGTGTTAAAATTAAGTTAACACTGTTGTAGAATTGGCGGGCGGGGGAAAATTCTTTAGTTTGGAGTGAATCTGTTTGCGGAGAACGTGGAGGGTGCCTTCTTCGTGCCCTCTCTTCTCTTGGTGGGCAGCGACTTCTTCTGCTGCGGCTGATGCAGGCTTCATCGGTGGAGCTTATGGCGGCGTCCTGGCGCTCGTACTGCCGTCAGCGTGGCGTCGTCTCCCTTCGTCACTGGACGTCGCGGCGGCGACACTGTACGTCGCGGCACTGACACGGCGGACACTACCGTTCGGACTCGCTTCTGGACTCTCGGATTTTCTAGAATGATCGGCGATGCTGTTCTTACGGACACCGCTAGAATCTCCCGGTCTTCCACGTCAACTCCAACTTAACTCGCAACTGCCTTTCGGAGGCCGGCTTCGCCTTATATACCCTGCCTGGCGATCCAGGGTGTGGCCGCTGGTGGTTCGGGGCATACCTCCAGCTCCTTGTTGGCTGCTTGAGTGTTACCCATCGGCAATGTCGGGTAAATGTCTGCTAGAAGTGGCGATAGAGGGTTATCCATCAGTAAGGTCCTCTATCGCCACTTCTAGCAGATATTTTCAAGAATAAATTTGAAACAAAAATCTAATCATCGATAAATCTACTCATAAAACAAATACATAATTACCAGAGATACGTCGATGATATTTTTTTCACTTTTACGGGAACAGAACGGCAATTAAATTTTTTTTTTTTTATTTAATTAAATTAAACTATTTAATTTTTTTAATTCTCAACATCAAAAAAGACAATTTAAGTGAGATAGGAAAAAACAATACACTTAATTTTTGGATATAACAACAACAGTTGAACAAGATAAATTCAAAAAAAAATTAATTAATCAATTAGAAAGACATACAGAAAAATCTAATTTACGAAAAAATATTAGGTTACTACTGGGATTCGAACCCAGGTCACCTCCTTTCCGTGGCCAGTGCTCTGACCACCCAGCTATAGCAACCCTCTATGGTTCCGTAAATATATCGACCTTATATGTAGTTCTCATTTATATTAATTGATTAATTTTTATTTTTATCCATAGAGCAATCCACTTTTCTTGATACGGTAGTTTGAATAACTTTGCAATGCCCATACCTTGGATGCTCCTAAATATTCAGAGTCGGCAATAGATACAGCAGGTAATCTCAATAATTATTGGGCAAAATATTACGGGAAATGAAAGGCTTTCACATAACTTACAGGAAATTGGAAAATTTAGAGTTTTCTGGGATTTTCCTTGACTTTTCATAAAAAACCTTTATGTAGTATGTGTGCTTCCCTAATGTATCGGCCAATAAATTGCTAAGATAGCATTTGGACAAAGAAGTTTTTTTTACAAGGCTCCTTTAAACGTTTGTTTACGATTTTTTATGAATATCTGAGCCCTTATTGGCAAATTTATTTTTCAATTTATTTGGTTTTTGTAGGACCCAGCGTGTCCAACGATTGTGTTATTTCCATCTGCTAGGTCTGGTACTGTTAAATAACACAATTAAAAACCCCAGGAGGGCTGCAATGCATTATTACAAATTATTTTTCATCTGTTATGTGAGATCTGCCATTCTCTGGGCTGAAACGTCGCGTCTGGCGAGGTTATTTATATGGCTGCTAGGTGCGTGGCGTCGCCGCCCAGTAATTCGGCGTTTTTTGGATTAAACAATCTGTTATGATATATATTCTAGTATAAATTTTTAAAAAGTATAATAAAGAATGCATTTGTTTTGGCGAGTATCTGATACACGATTTTCGTGTGATACTGAATACGCCCGTTGGACAATCTTTTCGCTGAGTTTTATTCCTTCACGCTAATCTTGCTTGTTTTTGGACTTTCTGCATCTTCTGGAATTTTGAACCCCTGCTTTCTAACTTGGACATTGATTTAGATTTTTCTTTGGATGGGCATCTTTTGGCGTCACCGATTACGTAAAAAGTCATAACTTCTTCTTCAAATATAGCAAATTTATTTTGTGGTGACATTATTATAATTTATATAAATTAGTTTTGTAAATACCACTTATTTATTGAAAAAAATCAACATTTTTCGAAGCCAATGGCTTCTTCGACAGGATAACAAAAATAAAATTTTAAAATCGAAGTGTATAGATCAAAATATTAAAATTTTCGATATATAACTTTTTAATATTTTGATCTATAGTTCGATTTTTAAATTTTATTTTTGTTATCCTGATGAAGAAACCATTGGCTTCGAAACATGTTGAATTTTTTCAATAAATAAGTGGTGTTTACAAATTAATTTACATAAATTAAAATAGTCAGTTGAATTATTGATTATTAGCATTTTGTCAGGGTTAGTTATATATTTTTTACTTACTTTTTTTAGTTTTGTTGACACCAGGAGTGGAAGATCGAATCTCGAGCTAAGTGTTTCTTTCTGTTTTGTTTCACTTAGGGATATTTCTCTATCGGATTGGTTGTTAGGGAGGCACTGAGAGGGCTGCAGATATTCGATCATCGGAATGACGACTGGAGCAATTTTTCGTTGTAAATGATGAGTAGAACGCGAATAAGAAAAGGGGCGTATTCATTAATTCGCTTTCTACCGAGACTTTTAAATTGTCAACCGATTTGTGTGTACCATAAGGCATAACTGATTTTACACTGGATTAATTGTTACACGCTGGGTCACATTTACATAATATCTTTACAGAAAAGGCCCTTATCAGAGCCCTCAAATATATTTATTTTTTATTCCAAAATATCTTCAAATTTAAGTATTTAACAGTAAGACCTTATAGTAAGCAAGCATAAAATTTATTAAAATCGCATTTTCCGTGGCGCAGTTGGTTGTACGGGGTCAAGTTGATCGCCGTGGTTCCTGTTCAAAACACTCCCCCTGTATAGCTTGCTTGCACCTTTACAGAGAACAGGGTGGTACAGCCGACACTGCGACGCCCGGAAGCTGCGATGGTAATATGATGACTCGTGTGGCAGGCTGCGTGTAGTCACCTGTCGTGGTTCGGATTCGTACCGTACGTACTTGGCCGTCAGCCACCGGTTTGGAGTCCATGACGATGCCTCTGGGCCAGTTTTTCCGTGGCAGGTTATCGTCGGCGATTATTGCCAGCTCGCATTTTTGAATGAGTGGAGCAGGTTCGTACCATTTGCGTCTCATGGCCAGAGTGGTTAAATATTCCTTCATCCACCGTCGCCAAAACATGTCGACCAATTGTTGTGCTATTCTTCACTGCTTACGCAGGCAGACGTTTTAATCGAGGGCTCCGTATATGACCATATGTACGTGCCTTCCACTTGAACCAAGTAAGAGGTGGTTTGGCGTCAATGGTGCGCTGTCTTTTGGATCCACCGAGAGGTGAGAGTAGCGGGTTGAATATCCAATGGACTACCTGGTTTGCCAGACAGTCCCGCATCCGGGGTTCCTGTTTCCGTGAGAGCGATAGCTATCGCTTTGTCTGCTCCACGGAAATTGGTCCCGTTGTCTGAATAAAAGTATCCGGGATGGCCACGACGCGCGGCTATTCTACACAAGGCCATGATAGAGGAATCAGTAGTTAATGAACCGGCCAGTTCCATGTGTACGGCGCGTATTGTTAGGCATGTAAACAGCGCGCAGTATCATTTTCCCTTTCGTCGCCCGATGGTTACGTGTAAAGGCCCGAAATAATCCAGGCCGCAGTGCGTAAATGGTTGCTCATCGTGTGCCAGCCGCGCAATCGGTAACTGGCCCACCAGTGGTTCAACCTCTCAATAGTTTTAATGCTGGAGCAATACACGTGGCGTAACATATCGCCGGGGATTGAGGCGTCGCTCATGATGATTGAGAAGGGCGTGTCGCCGGGTGACATTCTTCGTCTACCGTTATCTGAGAGATGCAACATCGTTGCCTATGTGGATGATGCTCTGTTGCTCGTATCCGGACGAAGTAAGGACGTATATCATCTATACAATACATATAGGGGAACATTGGTGATATTTCCCCCCTATTCTTTTATCCCTTCCCCTCCCCCTGACATATTTTCTATGCAAATCTGTACCGTTTGACCGATCGGACTCAAAATTTTGAAACTTATTCTTTAGGATTAGATGGGGAACATAGGTGATATTTCCCCTCTATTCTTTATCCCTTCCACTCTCTCTGACATATTTTCAATGCAAATCTGTACCGTTTGACCGATCGGACTCAAAATTTGGAAACTTATTCTTATGGACTCTGCGGGTAATATATGCGACATTTCCCCCCTATTATTTTAACCCTTCCCCTGAGCTTATATATTTTCGATGCAAATCTATACCATTTGAATCGAACCTTTGTTTACCCTCACAAATGTATTTTAAACTTTATCCTTAACCCGTGCAACACCGGGTAAGGACAGCTTCTTATTCATGTGCCCTGTCGGTTCCCCCCGACGTTATCTGGGAGAAAGTTTCCCTCTCCAGGGCAGTGCGGAACACGCTTCTTATCCCGGTCTACTCTCGGATGTTTCGAAGCCAGGAATGCCGCCTCCGTCCGACCTCTCTGCGACCCTCAATCTTCCCCTTCATGACGATCTGAAAGATGGAGTATTTTTCGCCTCTCATTATGTGACTAATATATGAAATTTTACGGAGCTTTACTTCGTTGAGTAACTGTCTGTTTATATTTGCTCTACGTAAAACTTCAACATTACTAGTCATGTCAGTCCAAGATATCCTTAACATTTTACGATGTATCCACATAGCTGTCGCTCTAGGCGATTTAGAGTGGACTAGAAGGACAGCTAGTGATGATATATTGTCAGTTTTGACATTATATCTCTTTTCACAAATGTACCTGTGGACGATGCTACGAGTCTTTAAGAAGAAATCTATGAGGAAAACATGTGCACATTTTTTCGACACTGCCTAACAAGTGGATACTTTTCATTTCAGGGTGAACTTTTCCAACAAGTGGAAGGTGTAGCGATGGGAAACCTACTTTCCCCAGTAATTGCAAACTTCGTAATGGAGAAACGGCTCTAGACACAGCAACTTTGATCCCCAAGGTTTGGAGGAGTTACGTTGATGACGTGTTTGCAATCTGGCCGTAGAGGAAAGAAAAACTACAGGACTTTCTCGAACACCTCAATACGCTGCACAAGAAATTAAAATTCATAAGCGGAGGGGAAGGGTTAAAAGAGTAGGGGGGAAATGTCGCATATGTTACCCGCCGAGTCCTAACGAATATGTTTCCAAATTTTGAGATCCGATCGGCCGAAAGGTACAGATTTACCTAGAAAATAATTCAGGGAAGGGCAAGGGTTAAAAGAATAAGGGGGAAATGTCGCATATATTACCCGCCGAGTCCTTAAGAATAAGATTCCAAATTTTAAGTCCGATCGGTCAAACAGTACAGATTTGCATCGAAAATGTGTCAGGGGGAAGGGAAGGGGTAAAAGAATAGAAGGGAAATGGCATATTTTACCCGCCGAGTCCATGAGAATAATTTTACAAATATTGAGTCCGATCGGTCAAATGGTACATCTAAAATATATCAGCGGAAGGGAAGGGTTGAAAGAATAGTGGGGAAATGTCGAATATGTTACCCACCGGATCCTAAAGAATAATTTTTCAAATTTTGATCAAGATCCGATCGGTCGAAAGGTACAGATTTATCTAGAAAATATATTAGGGAAGAGAAGGGTTAAAATAATAGGGAGGAAATGTTGCCTTTGTTACCCGCCAAGTCCTAAAGAATAAGTTTCCAAATTTTGAGTCCGATGGGTCAAACGGTAAAGATTTGCATAGAAAATATTTCAGGGGGAGGGGAAGGGGTATGAGAATAGGGGGGAAATGGTGCCTTTGTTACTCGCCGTGTTGCAAAGCATAAGTATGCAAAATTTGAATAATTTTGGTAAATTAAGAGATTTTCCAAAGAAATGTATCGCTCTCATACCCCATACTTCGGGGAATGAGAGCCCATTCAACTCTCATATGAGAACTAAGGTTCCCATTTCACATATGTGAAATGGGAACCTTAGTTCTCTTGGGAACAGAATTCTCATGGGGAGGGGGTGGGGTGAAGGTGGAGGGGTAAATGTGGCGTATGTTATCCGCCGGATCTTAAAGAAAAGTGTGGAATATTTGCGTCAGATCTGTTAAATGGTATAGATTTCTATAGAAAATATATCTGTGAAAAGGCTACGGTAAAGGGGGAGGGGCGTAATGTCGCCTATTTTACCCGGCGAATTCTAAGGAATAAGTTTGCAAAATTTTGTTCAAATCGGTCGAACGGTGTAGATTTATATAGAGAACAGACAGACGGACAGACATTGAGTTTATAAGTGTGTTTTTTAATCTAGTTTTGTTGTGTAAAAATTGTGATTGTATAATTTATAGCCATTCGTAGTATTCATTCATTTAGTTATTTGTTTAATAACAACAATAACGTTTCTCTCGCAATACCTATACATTTTTTTATTATAACTTGTTAACTAATGGTAATTATTTTTATGTTCTTAATTTATTGCATTATGTAGTGTTATTTTATGCGTGTTTGTAATGGCTAATAACGCCATATTGGTAAATTCCAGGACAAAGAGAGAAAAATGACATCACTTACAAAGCAAGAAAAAACGATGTAATCTTCCTTATCAAACCCTTATCTGCCAAGCTCACACCATTACCTTTCCTCCCTCATCCGGGCGGAACATTAATAATACACATTTTATAACGGACTATACAATACTGCTACGATTTAATTTTTGCTAAATGTATTTTATCAGACGATTAAGGTAATAATATGTTATAAGGCCCGGCATTTCCATAGAAACGACCCTCGAAATTTTAAGGTGTTTTTGTAGCAAGACTTATTAACCTTTACCTACGCCCCCGCGATGAAGACTTTTAATACACTTTCGACATTTTTCTCAACGGAATTATTTATAAAAATAATGTTAAATAATTCTAACATGAAATAAGGGCTACAAGATGATGGCTTAGTAATAATAATAATGGCTTAAAACAAAAACATATATACAAAAAAATCTATTTGAAAATCGGACTTTTTCGAAAGGCTGAAGTTAATCATGCAGATTTATTCGGAATAAATAATTCTACCCGTAACATAAAGACAAAACGTATCTCATGGAATCCAAGTTAAAAATGTCACTTCTGCTGATGTTGTGTTTAACTTTTCGGATTGTTAAAAAGTTTAATGAGAATACTAGGTTTGCTTATTACGTTAGGTAGTTAGCTAAAGATCGATCCTGCATCTGCTGTCTCTTGAAAGCTTTATTTTTGTCAATTTTTAGATTGATGATAGAATTTTAGATAGATAAAATGACAATTTATTTCTAACAGATACTTTATAATCGTTAGTTCGGTATCTGGTATAATGTATCTGGTATCAGGGGAACAGCAGGCCAAAGTGGGAGTGTCAGATCTCGCAGCCTTCCTTCCAGCCGTACAGGATCTTGAACTCGGGCAGCATCACGTTGCTGATGAAAATGTTGGTTACAGCCGATTGATAGTCACGCTCCGCACTCTGCCAATAAACCTTGACCCCAGGACGATGAGTGACGAAGATGTTATTGACAATCAGAATGTCATAGTCCTTCACGCAGAAAACGTACCCCTGAAAGAGTATAAAATATTATATGTAATATATTTATTCTATATTTGTTCATTTAAAAAATTATTGTAATGTATACTTAATCATATTTTTAACTCTTTCCGCCTTACAAATAGTTGACTGCCTTCAAACAATAAAAATTTCTTTTTATTGGAAGATTGAGAAAAAAATTGAATAAAAATAGTGCAGAGTTAATACACAAAACTATAATAACTCCTCACATCAACTTTTGTGCTACATTCTTGTATCTGGCCAATGAAGGAAACATCAAGAAACTACAAGTGATGCAAAACAGAGCAATGAGAATCATATTAAAAAAAGTAAATACCCCAGAATTGAAGAAATGAGAAAAGCACTCAAATGGATGGAAATTAAAAAAATACTTATTTGTAACGTTCTCATATTTATACATAAAGTTCTCATATTTATACAACAAAATGCCAAAATATTTTTTTAACAAAATTATTGTAAATAGTGATGTATATACTTATCATACCCGAAAAAGGAATAGAATAAGATTACCATATAAGAAAAAAGTATATACACAGAATTGTCTAATCTACAGAGATGTAAAAATATACGATGAGATGCCAGAAAACATGAAGATTTTATAATCTATAAGATGAATAAATTTAAAAACAAATGCTATAATTATTGTAAAAATAGTATAGAATTGTAGAGAATAAGATGTATTATTAATTATAGATTGTACCATAGATTAGATTAGATGTAAATGTAAGTATGTGGGTTGTTATGGATAGTATATTAGTAATAGATTTAAGAATGAATGTGTTAAATAATAGTTAATACACAAACTGTAGATAATATTAACTAACTTTAGAAATAAATTTACAAAAATAAAAAACAGGTAATCCCTAGTTAGGCAGTCGAAGTGTAACACAATGCAAAATATAAGATATGAATAAAAAAACTATTATTATTATTATTATTAATATAATAGTTTATACTCTTATAAAGTATAGAAGACATAAGAGTATAAAATACTATATGTGATGAGGCATAAAAGTGCGCGGCACTGACACTGCAGACAAAATTTTTCAGACCATGCACGATTAATAATTTAAAATGCAATTATTTTTAAACGTTTATTATGATTTTTTGTATAAAAAAAATATTACTAAACAGTTATATTTTCACTTGTGTTTTTTAAACCGTAAGAAACCTAATTACGAGACTAAAAGAACATCGTCTTTGCCCAAAAAGTAGTAACTTCTCGGAATTCACCAACAATTCTTTCGATAGTCGTGGAATAAAACTACTCCACTAGGCACTTTTGAAGGCCTGCTCTAGCAACATGCAAATGTTCCAGATATTGATGCAATGAGATTATTTACGTACTAAATATGCACAGCTATTAGGCGTGTGGCGAATAATCAAACAAGCTACAAGTGGCGAATAATCAAACAAAATATAATTTGTCACAATTATTGATGCAGAGCAATATGAACATCGCAAATTTAAGGACGAGTGTTGCGGTTGTTTTACAATAAAAAAATTTCATTTCAACTCGTTTCGAAACAAACGTCCGTACCTTCGCCAGGATAGTATAGAATTATGTTTAAAATTTACACTCGAATAAAAATACATTAGTGTCAAATATCATCAGGGTTGTGGATGATGGATCTTTATAGTAGACGATTAAGATCTTATAAGATTGGAAGCATTCTCAGATAATTTATATATATTCAGCCCTATATCTGGTGTTGGGTGAAACAAACTCACAATCTCGCAAACTCTTAGGCCTCGGGTACGATACAAGCAGCGAGCGGCAGGGCGTCAGAGCGTCAATGCGCCCGATTAGTAAGGGAAGCCGCCCACGATATGATTAAGCTCAGTACTGTGCCGTCAATGCGCCCCTTACTACTCTGGCGCATTGACGCTCTGACCCTCTGCCGCTCGCCCTCGTATCGTACCCGAGGCCTTACTTCATTGACTCAGCAGCATAATGTTACGTTGGAACCGAATAAACATTAAATTTATCACATCAGGCATAACTTTGTTCTCTCGGACTGTTATTTTCTCTCGATTCTTAATGACTGTAAATCGATAAACTACCTAACTGAGCCTCAAGCTGAAGGGAAACAGCACGCAGTAAAGGGGCGAGTATGCGCCCAAGGTAGATTGCAAGACACGACACGGAACTTTTGGTTTGTACTGATGTATCGCTCGAGTGTATCGCGTTGAATGATATGTTTACAATGTGCTGATGGAAACGTTTCATTCTTCACATCTGTAGGTACCACAAACATTAAAAAACAAAAGTTCTGGTATGCCGGGTACCTGGGCCATCTTATCTCGCTTGCCTTCCCAAGAAAGACGCTCATCGTAGGGCGGCAGCTCGTCGCGCGGCCCGATGTGGATGGCCTCCCAGGCTCTGTAGTTTCCAATGCGCTTGCCCACACCCAGCACCTGTAGCTCTAGACAGTAATACGGGGTTGGTAGCTGTTGTGGTAGATTAGAAATGTATCAGTTAGTAGATAAGAGCTCCGCTCTGATTGGTACTCACGCTCTGTCTGGGGCTGCTTCATCCACTGTTCGCTGAGAGGAATGGTGTGGCAGAGCGAACAGACGAGAGCGTGGAACGGGAACGCCCTCTTCTCTTTTAATAAGATCTGTAACTCTGTCTTGTTGAGCGGAACCTGTTAACATTTATAATCACTGTGATTTATCTTCGATCGGTGGCACGAGTTGTTCTAGAAGGATAATGTATATGGGATAACAGTAATAGGTTCCCTATGAACAATAAGGCAAAGGGAAAATGCAAGGGGTGAAAAATTGCCTTCCAGAATTGCAGGGATAAATCCAGATTGTCAAAGCTGAATTGGCCAGAAATAATGTACAACAGATGAGAAGACAGAAAACTAATAAAGGAATTTTTCGACGCGTAAGTTCACCATGTTGTGAGTCACATGACACCTACGGCCGGACCACTGAGCTGAAATGCCGACTACGATTTGGCGAATGATTAAATTTAATAGGCAAGATCAATAGCATAATAGTTAGATAAAATAGTACACGATGGCCAGATAATGACTCGTAGTGATGTTAAATTTATATAGAGATATTGTTAGGAACCAAATAATACTTTGAACAATATATGTTTCCCTTTCTTGTTTTACCTTTATCTAATCCTCTTCCCCTCACCTGTAGACCGTCGGTAAAGCAGTTCTCTACTAGTTAGGTTGAGCAAGACGCGACCGAGCGGGCTATGTAAAATTTTTTCGCCGCTGAAAAGAGCTTTTTGGAATCCGAGTGAAAGTGCATGAGCTTTGAGTAAAGGAACAACAATTAATTACAGTCCATAAGAATCAGGAAGCAACGGAAACTGGAATAACCACGGAATCCGGTTAGCAATTCATTTTTCTTCCCTTTCATTGCATGCAAGGCTGCGTTCGCGTCATTTGGTCTATCGAGCCGAGATACGGCTTTTTACAATATAAATTGTTCAAATTATTTGGGTTTTAGTTGTTTAAAAGAAATAAAAACTTTATTTTATTTCTTTTCTATTCTAAATATAGTATTTATAGGTAGTTTGTAACAACGCTCGCGTGTGCGCTGACTTGGCGACACGAGCGCAGATATATTCAAACGAGTGAGTTATTTGCTATATCGTTTTAATTAATAATATTTAATTTGTTAATGAATTATGGCGAAGTTGGTTCGTAACAATTTATCGACGCTGCCTATGGAGGATCTGCTTCGGATTGCTATCGGAGCACAGTCCGGAAAAGCATCCGAAACTTCGAAATTTTAAATTCGATACGCGGACATCGATACAATAAAATCGGAATTTGTTGAAAATCATATATCTTTAGAAACGAGTTCTTCCAAAGATTTTGACTTGGAAGGCCATCGAGAAAAATATAGAAACTTTATAGACTCATATTATAACGTAAAAGACATATATTAGCACGTATTTTTGTGTGAATCCGAACGTAAACAGATACCTATTGTAGCTTCTACAAGTAATATATGTTTACCAAATATCAATTTACCAAAGTTTGCGGGAAAAAACACAGACTTCCCGAACTTCCTTTCGATATTTAATAAATTAATCCAAGAGAATAGTTATTTGAATGATATTGAAAAACTACACTATTTATTTTCAAGCTTGGAGAATGTTGCGTTGAAAATTGTAAGACACTTAACGATATCAGCCGAGAATTACAAGGTGGCGTACAACTTGATAAGTGAATGTTTCCACAATAAAAGATTGATAGCCGACAATCATTTAAATTCTATATTGTCATTACGTCCCTTTACATTCGTTAATACTTCCTGTTGAACATTGGGACTTCATTCTCGTGCATATAATTATACGTAAGTTAAATGCAGATTTACGTTCAAGGTTTGAATTATCTAATACGCAAAGGGATTCTACACAATTTTTGGAGCTAATGTCTTATTCG
>JADDOH010003546.1:0-35405 GCA_016648135.1 Agrypnia vestita
TTAAGAAGGTTCTACATCAGTTAGACACTTCTACCGGAGAATTGATAAATTTATTTGAGAAGAACTTTACAGAGCAAAAATCAGAAACACAGTGATTGGGCTTCCGCCCGTTCTTACTAGATATACCTACTGTAGGTAGGTAGGTACCTATATCATTTGTTTCCAAATGAATATAAACACTCATTGTTTCGAAGGGATTTTTATGATGTTAAAATAAACAATTTAATGAATTCATTGACCTAAAGGGCTGAACAGGCTAAAGGGTAACGATTCATCTCTTTGTCTTCATATGAAATCCTTCAAGTTTCTGTATACCTTCTGGTATACCTACCCACTAACGTAAACAATAAGTTCATTGAACTGAATGGCTAACCTAAACAAAATAAGTATTTGTATCGATATTCCAGTTCAAATAAATGCCAAAATACTATAATGGTAGCGGAGATATAACACGCGTGTTGTCGCTTGTAAATATTTGATTATGGGATAAAAAATCAATGAAAAATGAAGTGAGGTTTAAAATCAAAAACCTATATAATTTCGTAAACATACAATATTTTTAAATCTAGATGTTTCTTTATAGATTATAAGATCATCAATCTTAAGCCAATTATTGCAACCTCAAAATATTTATGGATAGTAAAAATTTAAAAATTTATGGGTAATTCGGAAAGAAATTCATAAATGGTATGAGGCGATTGTCTGGCAACTTTCACAATTTCAAAATTCCCAAATTCACAATTTTTTGTGATATTGGGAATTTGGAAAAAAAGCCAAATTCACAATTTTTTCTTATATATTCTCTTGGGTTTTGTATTATTACCTTTTTGTATGAAAAGATATCACACTAAAATGTATTCATTCGTTTCTATATATTTGAATATGGATATCTTCTTTAAATGACACAATCTAAATTATTTGTTCAATAAATAAATTACAAAACATACGATGTACCATGAATAATATGACCAACGTGGTAGTCTCCTGAACTCGCTCGAACCCTCGAAATCATCCATCAACAAGCGATAGCCTTATTGTTTCACATTTGTAAGATATAATATTGTCTGACCCAAGATTTCAGTGAAAATATTTTTATTATTTTGTGTAAAATATGTCAATCATATCGTGCATATTGTGGTACGCAAGAAAGTAACACTCAGCAAAAAAGGAAAATACGGGAAGGAAATATTGCCTTTATTCAATACTGGGTGAAAATTTTGGATGAAGAAGTGCCAGGCGGCTGAAAACATTAGGTTGAGAAAATTGAAGATAAATTACAGATTACAAGATCCATCGTGTTTGACGGGTACTTGCTCTAGTTAGTTTGATTGATTGCCGAATTTATTGGAATTTATTATTCGGTGATTACAACAATTAACGACCATTTGTTCGATAAAGTTATCGGATTCCTCTAATTTTAATTAATATCTCGAGTAAATAATTATACATTGATTTTTTATAACGACTTTGAATAGTATTTATATTTCATTGTAATAAAAAATCTCAAACATTGATTTAAATTTGTAATTTTAATTTACTTTTACGGTAATGTAGGTGAAGCAGCTACACTAACAGGTCCATATTTAACTCCCTCTGACGTATTGTGGTGACAATTAACAAGGTTGTATCCCCGTCTATCTTAATATATTGCTTATATGCCTAATGTCTCTTGTGCGTTTATGATTATTGATTAATAGGAGTGCGATTCCTGTCCTTGAATAGATAAACCAGCAGATAGTGGCTTCGTGAACATTAATTAAGCTGTGGCAAATTCCCATACAAAGCAATTGTGCTTTTACAAGACTAAAGATATTTATATACCACCTTGGTGAAGGACTGTCATTCAGTTTTTGTGAAATTATGTTTTTTGAATATATCTCCTGTATTTCTTCATCTTTTCATGTCACATTATCTAACACAGCATCTAAGTATGTGATGCAATATTTGAATCTGAGACGTGTAAAATTTCATTAGTTGAGCTCTCTTGGGGAAAGAGGAAATAATATTATTTATTAACAATTATTATATAATATTATTTATTAACAGTTATTTATTAAAGTGTTGTAGTCCTCATTAATTAATTAATTAAATTTAACTAGTCTCTCTCTCTCTCTCGATGTGTTCATGATTGAGCAGCGTAGTCTTTTTGCCTGCACTGCAATAGCGCAAACTGTTTATTGAAAAATTACAGTAAAATATTTTCTTGAAAGATGTGGAGTCTTAAAAAATAAATTATTCGTCTCATTATCAACAGCCGACTTTCCACACGAATCCTCTTTTGAACCTCGATTTTACCCCCTACTTTTCTTGCTGTTAGAAAAAAACAGGTACATTAAATCAGAAACCTCTTCTTTCTCATGAAGAACAATAATTTGGCATTAGGTCAAAGCAGTCCACTTATTTATGTCTGGATTTTGTTCATTTTAAACCCTGTACCAAGTTCTCTTCTTCAATCTTGTGAATAAATTCTGCCATTCCGACTTCACTGTTGACAATCATTATGGTACGGTCTGCAAGTCGACGGTTGGAGAGCTTTTTGTCACCTATTGAAACGCCACCTTCCTATCTAACCAGTGTCCTCCTCACCATATATTCACCAAAGATGTTGAAGAAATCAGGAGATTGTCAGATCACTTTGTTCACTTTCAAGGGTTGCGATGAGAAGTTATCCACCCTTACCTATTGTGTACGAATAGGTTTTGTATTATTATTATATACGTGAAGGAACTAAAATTTCTTTTGAACATAAGACAGTCATTCTTGTTTGACGCGATCAAATGCCTTTATGTAGTTAATGAAACATAAGTTTAGGGGAGGCCTACTTGAAACTCTTTTTTCTTTGTTTTTTTTTTTCTATTATCCGGCTGAGCTTGAATATTTGGCCTCTTTTTGCATTTGCCTTCATGAATCCTGTCTGATCTTCTAGTATTTGATAATCAAGTAATGCTATATTCTCTGTTTCATTATATGTAGCATGACTTTGCTGTTACGTGATATCAATGACTTATGCCTTAATTTTCATAAGATAAGTATTTTCATATTTTCGGACACAATGCAAGACAGTGACGTTCTGGAAAACTTATTGACAGATAAAATACTTTGATAGTCAAGAATTTATTTTTATCAGTTCATTAACCGCTTATGTAACTAAATTAAGATTTTTTAATCTGTGAGTCTTATCACATTAAGTATTATTTATATATTTTTAAGTTAATTGATTGATGATATGATGAAGTATTGAAATATTTTGTGACAGTTGCTTTGATTTCTCGAGAGAAGTAATATTAATGAAAAAATAGCATATAAAGATGAAGTATATTCATTTTCATATCTTTGTGATTAGTGTTTATATATGTAAGTATGCATAATATTATTATCGCTTTATTAAATATTTATTTATACTGGATTTCTACTAGCAAACCAATTTTTTTTAAACTATTTTCATAACTTATTCATGCACAAAAGTTATGGATGCAAGTAGAATTAAGTTGCAAAGCATCCTGCCTAGTCTATGTCAATCTCTATCGATTTCCTAAATAGTATTTAAAGTAATTTTGATAATTGCAGAACTATCTGATTTAACACAATTACGAAATTCAAAAACCGAATTAATTTTTTTTTTTAACAAATTCAGTATTATTTATTTTAATTGAATGCTTAAAATATTTTTAAAAAATTGTTTGTATTATTTGTATAAATCTAATTATGTTATTCGATTAAATACACCTACATGCTTCGGAAATACCTTTATAATTTAATCAATAAATAAATACCTTTAATAAAAATATAAAAAATAATAATATATTTAAAATATTTTAGTTTAATTTGATGGCTACAAATACCCGATGTAGAATATTTTTAGTCCCAAAATAGATTTTTTTTTACAAATACAAAATGAAAGAATGATTTTATTATTATTTATCATCGATTGCACCATTTTCTGTCAGATAATCTGAGATATCGTTCCAAAGGCATTTACGGCAAAGAGATATTCGGTAAAAAATCAATGAAAGTGCCTCAAAAAAGTTTTCAGTTCCTTCCACTGCTTCTTTTAGTTTTGCGTATAATGTACTGACTTCTTATTTTACATTTATTGCATGAACCCACCATTTGTTCAACTCGATTATGATTTTCCATTGCCAAGTATTCGGTATTAAAATACCCCATATCCAAGATGTGTTTTACAGTCATCTAATATTAATCGTTTTATTTTAAATAGGAAGGGTACCTGAACATAGGTTGTTTTAACATCCAAATTGTGCAGTCTGGAATAGAGAGTCAAAATACCGTGTTTAACTTTTAAAAAGTAACGAATCTGAAGAATGAGTAGTAATGATTTGAAAAATATTTTAATGTAAAAAATATTTTTAGTTTATTTCTATTAATCTTTCAGTATGCTGTTACGCTTTACCAATAGAACCAGAAGAGCCTCGGTATATCTGGATACCTGATAGCCATGGAAAAATGCACTTTGTAGATTTACTGGATGATTCTCCCCCGACACAGCGATTTGAACCTGATGAAGATATTATATACTATCTGTATACACGGTAAATATAAATATATTTTATATACTTGGTGCAGCATGGGTATTAAGACCCTTGCACCTCTCCTCCTCTATAACCAACAACATTAACAACCCTTCATCTTACTCCATACTGGCTGTTAGATCCCTTGCCTTCATCTAGTGTCACCATTTGATATAAATGACTATGATATATGATGAGAGAGACTGCTCATTAACTGCTCATTGACTGCTTATTAACAGTTATTGTACAACATTGTAATACCGCCTTTTTTGACGTTTTAAGTTTGACAGGTTTGAAATTAATGAATTCAATCAATTCACAAATTATGAATAACTTAATGTTTGTTTACATTTTAGAGCTTTCTAATTGATTGAATCCATTAATATCAAACCTGTCAAAATTGGCGGCATTACAAACTTATGCAATAACAGTTGAGATACTGAGCCAGCAATATTGCTATTTTCAGAATACGGCCGTATAACTCATATTGTGTGTGAATACAAAGTTAAAATAAAAATCATATTTAAAATTGAGGTGCTGGACTTTAAGTCATAATAATTGTTCCCTTACCATAATCTGAAGAGACGTACTTCTCTTTGGTCACCCTTTTTTCATATTTTTTTATTATTTATTTCATGTTTTTATCTGTTATGATGCTTTTTATGTCTGAAATATAATTTAAAATAACTGTTACACAGCTATAAAACTACACCAACACTAGGAAAGTGTTCAAGGGATAGTTGAGTGGCAATTCCAAAAAATTCAAGCTAAAAACAAAGAAAAACAATGTATATGCTTGTAAAATTGGATTCTTAATAAGTAAAAAAATATAAGAGCGATACTCGTTAGATGTCGCTGAAACCTGCAAATACCTTTTCACTTACTGTTTATTTTGTAAATTTCAGAAAAAATCCAATAGAAGGTCAGGTCATTAGAAAAGGAGACATTGGAAGTATTGAAGAATCGAATTTTGATCCTTCAAAACCTGTGAAAATCACTGTTCATGGATGGACAGCGGATTATACCTCTGGCACAAATACCAAAATTCGAGATGGTAATATATTGCACATTTTCAAAAAGTATTTAATTAACAAAATCTAAAAAAATACTTTAAAAATAAGATCAATGAACATTGAGATAAGATAAAATTTTCGCCCACTTAAGTAAACAACCTCTTCCAACATTATCTATCACAAAAGATAAATATGATTAAAAATATTGATAATTTTAGTAGATTTTAGTATCTCAAAAATAATTAAACGCCATGATTCGTGCTATCTATAATAAATAATTAATATGAACATGAAAGAGAAATAGAGATAAGTGTAAATGGAAACAAGGACTTTTACGAACACGGCCTAGTTCAAATATACTTTCGTATACCTTGTAAAAACATTGTTTTGACATCACAATGTGTTATCAATCAGAGTTATCTTATCTAAAATGTACGTGTTTTAATCAAATAGCAACCCAACTTGAACTATTATATACACAGTAAAAAATATTATTATTTTTATATGAAATCCGTGAACAACAGAAAAATAATTTTGCCCTTGTTACTAAGTGAAATAATAAAAAATTACGAGAAATTTAATATTTCCTTTACATAAATAAGTTTGGAATTCTTTATCATCAAACAATAATTTCGTTGTCTCTACGTCCGTTTGTTTATCTGTCCCCGTAACTTCGTGTAACGTCCGTAATTTCTTTCGAATTCACGGCTAAAAAACGGCCGTAGATGGGGCTTGAACCCCGGGCCACCAAACTCGAACCCCGAGTCACCAAACTCGAACCGGCCGTTTCACGCATGTAGCCATGGCGGTCCCTCCGTGGGCGCCAAAAAGATGCTATAAATATATATTAGGGGTTAGCAAAGACGCGAACCAATTTTCCGTCATTTTTCACGGGTTGCAGCTAGTATTTTTAAAAATACTATATGCAAATAGGAAGTCAATCGCCATCTACCATATGTAATCAAAACATTTTTAATGCACCTAGCATAGGGATACCAAAAAACGAAAAAAGTTTCAAAGATAATTCTCGGGATCTAATAGAAGAAGGGAGAAATGAGATAATAAAGATAGACAATATTCAATGGAACAACCGTGGCAATATTTCAACCCCTAATAAAATATAAATATCGTATAGTTCCCATCGATACAGTTAATTTTTTTTTTTAATTATAGCATTTCTCAATGTCATGGATGTCAACATGATAACAGTCGACTGGTCAGTTGGCGCCAATGTGGGATACGTGGAGGCTGTGAGGAATGTTCTCAAGGCTGCCGGAAGCGTGGCGCAGTTACTTGATTGGTTGAATGGTTTAGGTGTCAACTTCTCCAACATGCATCTGATTGGTCACAGTCTCGGAGGACAGTTGGTTGGAATAGCTTCCAGATCCAGTACTCTCGGGCCGGTGGAGTATATAACTGGTGAGTAATAAAATTGAAAGGCATATTGCTCTATTTACCGTGCAATTTATGAGGCTAGTAGTATTTCATATACAAATGATCGTCTGACTGATACTTTTAATGATGTCATTAAATATTTCGATAACTCGATCAGTTTGTCTAAAAGTTGCACATTACGCGTTATGGTGTGCCTATTCATTACATCCGTTCTACATTTTGAGATTTAGAATAATGCGTGATCTTGATTAAGCAAATAATTATTTGGTACGAAAGGTCATAATTCTTTTGAAAGTTAGGAGAGTCAACCAAGTTTCTTACGATTTTCAACTCCAATAACACTAGGCCTTTTTCTGTTTTCGCTACTTATGGCTCCGGTAATTGGATTCTCCCAGAACTTCTTCGCGATAAATTAATGAAGGATATTATTATAATTATAATTAAATCGTAACGAGTAATTTCCAAACATTTGTTATTTTTACTAACATTCACCAAAAACTAAATTTATATTAATTACCAATTTATATACCTACCACCGTCAGTCATGATTAACAAATAGGTCACTCATTTTCTATTCTAAATTCAAATATTTAAAATAATTTAAATCTGACTAAATTAATTTTAAATCTAATTAAATTCAAGTATCGTAAAAATGTTTCTAATTATTTCAGATCATTGTACTACTATAAAAAAATTAAAAAATTCAAATCGTAAGATAATAATTTAATATACTACTTTCTGATTATTCATTGCAAATTTAATGAAACTCAAATTCACTTGGTTTTAGCCACTTTATTTTTGGTAACACTTACTGGTTTCTAAACCTTCGTTCCCTCTTCAGGGTTTACTACAAACTAAACATTACAAAATGTAATGTTAAGTTTTTATTACCCCGATGAAAAAATGATTTTTCCGAAATTTGTAAGTGATTAAAGGTAAGGTTAAAAATAAGAAAAAAGGTTTATTTAAAATGGTATATTTTTCTTTGTACGAGATCATTGTAGAGATACAAAAATGAATAATAAGATACAGTAAAGAAATGTCTGCAATTTGAATTTAAATTTGTTTGCATTTCAGCTCTGGATCCAGCTCATCCATCTTGGGGCCCTAGCAGTGAAAGGATAAGGAAGACGGATGCCAGGTACGTGGAGCTGATCCACACGAACGCCGGTCTCCTCGGAATGACAGACGCAGTGGGCCACAACGACTTCTATCCGAACGGCGGAAGAAATATGCCAGGATGCAACGAGATAACTTGCTCGCACAGCAGGTCCACCGAGTACATGGCCAACTCTATAGACCATCAGGGATTCCTGGCTAAACAGTGCCAGTCCACAGGGGAGGCGATGGCAGGAGTCGCCAACTGCACGGGAGAGCAGACGCTGCACTTGGGAGGATCCCGGATCAAACCAGAGTAGGCATTTTTTCTATAATTATACAATTTGTTTATCATCGTCATCATTCTTGGCACTACAACCCTTGGTGGGTCTTGGCCTCCTCAATAATTTTCCTCCACTCATCTCGGTCTAGTGCCAGCTCTCTCCAGTTTCGAAGCTCTTTGAGGACGTTTGTATATACAATAAATATATAATTTAAAAAGTTCATATAATATATGTGCATTACAAATAAACATATCGGTTGTTTTTACAAGCTTTTTTAGCTGTCCTGTAATCATGTAATATATTGATCTGTAATCGCGATGAAATTTGGCGGAAAGACCTATTCCGGATGACAATACAATAATCATTCATTACTTTTACAAAATCATTTTAATTATTCATAAAAACGCTGAAGCGTTATTCTATCGGACATGATACGATGTACATGCCGGTGACATCCATCGGTTTGTATTATTTTAATGTGATGTTTGAGTTTTGAGGATAAGTTGATTACAAGTTTTAATGTGACGAAGACTAATGTAGAAAGTACAATATTACTATCTACATTTTAGTCTTTATAAATATTATTAATTTATGTATTTATTTTATAAACAAATAAAAATATTCTGTTCTAAAAAATGACTAAAGAGGAGAAAATATTTTAACAGCCACAGTACTAAAAATGATCACATATTACGTTTTTGTCGATAAAATCAAAAGCGTTGAGTATTATGTATTACTTTTAAAGTAGGTAACATTATTTATTACGGTTTGTATAATTATTTCTTCACGCGAACAAAAAAAAAACGCAGCATGCTTTTGATTTTATCGACAAATGCATATGCTGTGATCGCTTTTGATACTGACTTTTGTCTCCTTTATATTTAAAAAAAATATTTATTTCATTTTTATTTTTACTTATTTCATTACTTTACTTATACAGATTTGTTAAGGTTTAATTTTACTCTGCATATCTCACAAGAGAGCTCTGTGCTGAGACAGGCAGACTTTACAATTATAACTCACTTATATGCAAGTACATTTTATACAAATATATTAAAAAAAGATTACTCATCGTCTACACTCAGCCACATGTAAATATACCCTAATATAATATGTTACCTGCATGAAATTTAAGTTCTCAATTTGTTTGGATTAGTTTCCCAATAACTGGTTGACCCATGTCTTTTACCCAAATTTTAATCAATGCTTTTACATTTTTTGGATTATTCAATTGTGATACCCTTTCCAGCATTGTATTGTACAGTTTCGGGCCTGTGTTTAATGTTTCTTTTTCCATAAGTGGTTTGCGCTCTTGGGAAATATTCATATACAAAAGCCGAAATATATCATCACAAAGTATTTATAGCGACACTCAATACACATATTAAAATCGTTTCCTGGTGTTCTTTAAAAACACTACATTTTCAAACTTTTTTCTTGTTGATAAGAACATAAAAAATAATATGGTGTTCAATTTATTTAAAGTTAATAAAATATTTCAAAGCTTCACATCTCATGAGGGAAATGACGTTACAAGATAGAATAGTCGCGTTTACCTAGAAATTTCAGAGGGTGCAAGCTGAGTAAATACAAGAACATAAAATATATACGCTGTTCAAGAGGTTTTGCTGTTTCAGATAAACAAACTATTTATGCTTCATAATTAAGATTTATTTAAGACTCTACATATCAATATGCGGTATGCTGTTGTGGTAAATAAATGTTGTAGAAAGTGTAAGTGGTAGTTGATAGTGGAAGAAATCGATTAAATTATCCCAAAAATGTAAAGAAATGTGTGATGTGTGAGGTATGAATGAGCTAGAATTTATACAGCCTCCGGAGCCAGCCATTTAATTGATATGATCTTCAAAATTAATTATCAAGACATAATAATCATAATTATCATCATCCTCCACTCATCTCGGTCTAGAGCCAGCTCTCTCCAGTTCCGAAGCTCTAAGGCAGAGATGTCTTTGAGGACATTGTTACTCCATCTTAATTTTGGCCTTCCTAAGCTCCTTCTCCCTATTGGCCTTGAGTTCAGTAGGAACTGGTGCTTGATGCTCGGACATTCTCTCCACATGACTCAGCCACCGAAGTCTTCCCAGTTTTATAAATTTTGTGACGTTTGGCTCCTTAAATAGAGTATAGAGCTCATTGTTGTAACGTCTGCGCCAATGTCCATTTTCTAGAACCGGTCAAAGATATGCCTCAAAATTTTCCTTTCAAAAACGTCCAGTGCTCGCTCATTACTCTTAGTTTGTACCCAAGTCTCAGCTGCGTACGTGAGCACTGGCCTAATAAGCGTTTTGTACACTAATATCTTGGTGTTTCTGGACAGCAGTCTGGATTTTATCTGCTTTTGTAAGCAGAAAATGCAGCGATTTGCGCTCACTATGCGCTTCTGGATCTCCTCTGTAGTGTTATTTTTGCTTGTTATCAGGGATCCTAGGTATGTAAATCTTGGTACCGTTTCAAAATTTTGACTTCCAGACGAGAGAGTTAGGATTTGTTGGATGCATCCTACAACCATGTATTACGGCCATGTATTTGGTCTTCTGCTGGTTTACTATGAGACCCATGTTTTTGGCAGAACTTTCATAATTATATTATGAATATATTTTATTTTCTATATATGTGGGGTATAGAAACAAAAGCAACAATTTGCAAAAAATTAAAAAAAAAAACAGTTTTTAAGCAGTCACTGATGATTACTAAATTAAAATATACTGAATTCTCGATTTCATGTATCCATCCCATCCAAAATCATGTATCCTATAAAATTATAGACTATGATTCCAATAAAATCCCGAATTCAGTACATTAAAAATTAGTAATCATCGATGACTGTATTAATTTTTTTTTCGATATTGCTGCCTGTGCTTTTATACTCCATATATTTATTCTAAATATTCATTAATTAAATTTATTTTGATTAAAAATTCTCTCAAACACAACATTGGTCTGCTGTATAAAAAACATCGTGTAATTAGAATGTTTTCTATTATTTTATATCACGTACACCTAAGGGAAAAAAAAAATTAACATACGTATTAATGTAAACTTTTACATATATATCAATCAGTAATAAATTTAAGTAGCAAGAGAAATTAATATTTTGTCGTATCTGAAACGCGTAAATATCACGCGTAATTAAAAATTACCTTTTAGAATATCATAGATTAGTTTTGTATTATTAAATGAAATACGGGATTAAGTACAATAATAAGTATTGCCTTTATGAAAAATTAAAAGGATTTAACTAGCCACACTAATTAGCACCCTATATCATAGAAGTCTATGTTGTAACCAAATTTATTATCTTTTTGGTATACATTATAAACTAGATATTGGCGCTTGATGGAGGTATCCGATATCCTTCATATCAAGTGAATCACCAATAATTATCCGGAATATTGAGAAGCCTGGTGAAGGTTTTAGAGCTCAGACTAATATTCAACAACAATTTACAATCAAATCTGGAGAGAAATTTAATGGTTACGTACATATACGGTATTTATGCAAACGAAGTCGTAAGCGAGTATTTACAATGGGTACTCTTGTATTTAATTTTACTACTACCTATCTTATAGGCTTCATAAATTCTTTTGTATTCATATTTACGATTGAATTATTCTTTAGAATAATTATTTATTGGCAGTAAATTATTATCACCGATTGCATTTATTATTTAAAGTTTTTAAACTCTTTTTACACAGCGTGTTTGAAATTTCAGTTAATTATTTGACAGTCGACTCCGGACGTCATTTGATCGAAAGCTTAGATAGTGTGAATATTTCATTAAGTTTTTTTGCATTATTAATGTCTTCTCAGACAACAATCGGATAAGTCAAAACAATCGTCTGAAATTGAAATTTTTCCTTTTTTGTATCTTGCAATTTTCTTTTTTTTCGATTTTTCAACTCCAATTTAATCGAACTGTATACAAAAAATAGGTATGTGTGAATTATGTGTTTACGCTAGCTTTTACCGACTAAATAAATATTGATTAAATTTAAAGGTTTAAATAAAATGTTGTTTAAAATAAACGCTACTTGAACATAATTCACCATAATTTGATTAAATGTTGAAAAAATTGTTAAGCGTTGAAGATTCAGACCTTTGTTTGCACGAATGCACTTAAAAATTTTCAAGCAACTTATTAAATTTATGATTTAATCTCGCTCTATTGAGCTATAAATTTCAGCAATTATTCAATTCATCGTTAATTAAAAAACATGTTAATTTTTTATATTTATTTGTCTGTGTAGAGTATTTTAAACGGAATGAAACATAGATTTATAGTTTCATGGAAATTATTTGTTCGCTACGCCTGCCTAAGTAATTAATTTTCAATTTGTCATCTTTCAGGGTGGGAATATTTGCCCTGACGACGGATGCTGAACCACCGTATTACCAAGGGAGAGAGATATGCAGTAATGATCATTTTATCACCATATAATGTAGTCCTAATTTTGAGATACTTAATTGTAAATACTTGACAAATTAGTATTTCGTTACAAATTAATAAATATAAATTTTTGTGTACTATTTTTACTTTTATTCTCATTCAATCAATATGTATGAAATAATAAAAATTCTTATATATGCATGAGTAATGAGAGAAAAATTTCTAGCAAGAGTTTTCTGGGCTATTCTGCGATGTGTACGAGTGTAAGACTTATTTGGCCGACCGCTGCGGTCTCTTTACAGAGTTCATCATTAGTAATATTCAGTTGATGATAGACTGTTGATGATGGGGTTAAGTATTGGCTTGCAATACTGTATAAAAAGTAGTCAATTTTTAAAAAGGTGGCTAGAATTTTAACAAAACAAGACATTGTCCATCTAAACCGGTCGTTTCTACCGATCTCAAACAGAGATTTATCACAACTGAATCCCAGTCTCATCGTATCTCATTCCATATACCTACTTGGGCCAAAAGAATGCGCTAGAATATCAAGGTAAAATTCAATGTTTCCGAAGCATTGAATTTTACCTTAATAACTACAACGCAGTGATGATAATATTGACAATTTTAATAAATGGATAATAGATTCCGAGTTCATATTGTACATTTTACATAAAGTAATAAATAAATCGAATAGTTATTACTATTAACTATTTGTCAGGGCTGTGCCTTGTCACAGTATGAATATTTATGATTTATGATATTAATTGCCTAGTGTTTATAGAATGCGGGTGTTTGCAGAGTATTTATATTCCGCATTATTGCAGTATTTTCCCTCAAACAATGAATGCCAGAATATATAAATATTCAATTGTGTTTGGACTGATCTCATTTACACAAGTAAATAAACGCGCTATTGTAATTATATTTACCGTTTGTCAAGTGACACTCGAATACATATACTTAATACATTTTATTATTATAATTAATGTAATTTGTGATTAAATTTGAGTGGAATTAGAAAATTGCATTTCTATAAAATTGCTGTTTAAGTGGTGCATCAATGCGCAGAAGCTGTAAATTTATTTACATCGTGATACTTGCTTTGAATTCAAATAAAGGTAAGGATTTTTATTATTAAATAATTTAAAGCGAAATATAATATTTTTTATATTTATCTATCTGGTCAAGTGAATTAGATGTTACTTATTTACGTCGATGTTTCAAATTATACGTTGGTTGAGATGAATTCACTTAGCAAAAAAATATATAGGAAATGTGCGCAAAGAGCAATATTTCTTTTTTGTAAAATTTTGTTGTAAAAATTTCAGTCAGGAAATTGTTTGTTACAAATTCGCCAAATTTTTGCTACTGGGGAATCAGCTTATAGAGTTCTACTATATATAGGTACAAGTAAGCCTGTCTAGGATATTGTGTTATTAGAAATACAGTAAGTGTAAATGTATGAAGCAAATAGTAATACGAGTTATTCCCTGTTTCACATTTTTTTTAAATGAATTTAACTCGAATCTATATTCTTAATAATTTAAAATTAAGCTTAACACCTTTGGTTTAAAATTATGACCAACTTGCTGGTATGGAATAATCTCGAACCCGCGATCGCTGGATCACAATGCAAGTGTCTTAAGCACAGGCCAATAGGCACAATTTGCCTATATAATTCATGATTCATATCAGGATCACATTCGCTTTGCATTGGTTTGTATGTTCTTGATAATTACCTTAGACATCGTCAGCATAGATTGTTTCACATTCCAATATACCAGACGAACCTGTCGATGGTTTTGCCTGTTGGAAGAGCTACAGTTATGCTGAACAATATCGCTTTTGACATTGATCTGTTCCATATCTCTGAGAGAGTTTTCCGAAGCAGGATTCTCCTACACATTTGACATGAATATATGTATGTTAATTAAAACATTTTATAAATTCTTCATTTATAACATTTACGACTTGAATGTACTTTTTTTATGTAAATGTTATATACAAAAATAAAATTGAAATTGAAAAATTGAAATTGATTTAGATGAACAGTTTAAACCTCTAAATGAAAATTATATTTCATATAATTTATGTTTCCCAGAAGTCTAAGGTTTTTGCCTTTTGTGAATTTACTGTTATTTAGACTGTCTCGATTAAGCTGCCTTGATCGCGTCAGTAAAAATGATAACTGTATCTGAAACTGTATATGAAACATAAACTTACAATTTGTGAGTATCTGAATAACGTCGACAAATTATTTTATTAGTTCAGAGCTAAAAGACAATTTATTTCAAATTCATAGAAACTTTACACTCTATATGTAAAATATTGATTTATGCGGTTCACGGAATTTATCTAAAGCCAAATGTGTTAATTTTTTTTACACAATCAATAGATTTTTTCGCACAGGGATTGTAATTAAATTAAGATAAATTATACATAGATGTCTCTCAAAAACGAAGCTATTTATGTAGGAAAGTATGTAAGGAACTTTTTGGGCGTTAACAGAAAAAAATTTCAACCCAAGATGGCGATAGTATAGTTGTACTAATAAAGAAAGCGAGGTACATAATATATACAACATTCCAAATTTGATAGCTTTGTGGTCGATCACGGGTGGTATCGTGAACGTTTCACGGTGGAAAGTGATCACTGAAGCCTTACATCAAAAATGATTGGTAGTTGGCCCTGTAAACGACCAAAAAAGACTTTCAGTTCGTTTTTTTTGGAATGATAATGTTTTATTATTATTTATTAGATGAGTTTGAAAAAGTTTTTTCTGGTTTCCTAGTGCGTTTTTATAGATAAGACCACATTGAATAATTAGTCCATCATTAAAAAAAGACTAAATAGTAATGATAAGTAATAAATATTGATGATAAGATTGAAACAATATTAAAAAACTAATAACAAGTCCCCAGGCAGCAATTGTATGTTGGTAGATATAAGGGAACATTAGGAAGAAAAATAAAAGATTTTTTTAATTTCTATTTTTTTATCTTTTTTTCTTCATCTTTCTAGAAATTCTAATTTTAATCTTAAAAAATATAATAACAGTTTTAAAGTACATAATTGTAAAAAGTTATTTTATTCACAGTAACTTGTGAAAATGAGTTCCCGGAACCCGAAGACCCGCGGTACGCCTGGTTTCCTGATAGTAACGGTACGGTGCACTTGGTGGACTTGGAGGACGATACGCCACCTGATGTTAGATTCATGGCCGATGAAGACATCGGATACTATCTTTACACACGGTAAAAAAAACTGCTAGTCCACGGAATAGGTACACTGCCTGTATTCGAATCAAATTGAAAATTTGTCAAAAATCTTAAAGTGTAATAATAATCGATACGCTCACATAAGAGGTGCACCAAAACAAAGACTACAATATTAAAAAAAAAAAATATTATCACTAAAGATTACTAATATAGCTCCACCCTTTTCAAATCATGTTTCTAAATCACTATTAAAAGCAATAACCACGTACACTAATCAACCTCTAAAGATGTTTCACCTAACAAAAACATGAAACGCGAAACAACCAGTGTTGTTTGCCGCATTAATATTTTTGATATTTTAAAATTAAGCTAAACGCTTGTGCTTGAAAGTACGAGTATAAATTGCTGGTGTCCTGGAATGGCAATCGAAACACTGATCACCGAGTCACCAGGTGAGAGTCATCATGATCACACTAATATCTATATTTAAATTTTAAATATGTGTTTATACATGTATATAAAAGGAAAAGTGAGGTGGTAATTGTTTTCAAAAATTTAATTGCAATCAAAATCAATCAAAAAAAAAATGTAGGTTTCATCGATTATAGAGAAATTTTCTTAAATAATTACAGT
This sequence comes from Agrypnia vestita, assembly GCA_016648135.1. NCBI lineage: Eukaryota > Metazoa > Arthropoda > Insecta > Trichoptera > Phryganeidae > Agrypnia > Agrypnia vestita. Next base: position 16,585 of record JADDOH010003546.1, read on the forward strand.
TTTTTATGTATTTATCTCAGAAACACTTCAGTGGGATATTACTGATTTTGCTTTTATCTCCCTCCTGTGAAAAACATGCTAATACAGTAACATAATTTAATTAATTTAATGATATTTGTCAATTCAGAGCTTAAAATGTACAACCTATTCAATGACAATAACGATCATAAATTTTGCTATAACGATAAATGACCATATTTTTTTATTATTTAATCTGGTATTTGGTTTAAGCAGCACTGATTTTAAGTTACATTTCTCAACTTGGCATTCTAAATATCTTTTTTTATGGTTATACAGATCAAAAATAAAAATTTCGAATAGCACGACAAACACTTGAGCGAAAACTTCAGATTACGTCATATACAGGGTGTAACAGAGCTAGTCCACTATACTTTCTAGGTGGATTATGAGTCGAAAATTTCAAGCAACCGTTTCTGTAGTTATGGAGTTATGTAATATCAAAATCCCCAATTTTTTCCAATATTTCTGCCTTATTTTATATAAAACGTTGAACTATCATTACAGTAACTTGCATTGATTACGAAAAATTCATTAATTTCAATACAAGTTAAATAAAATGATAAAAACCTTGCAGAAATTCCAGTTGGATTTTTTAAAATGGAATTTGAAGGTATTTATCATGCTTTTTGACTTGTATTTAAGGGAATATATTTTCCAAAATCTATATCACTAACTGTTTTGATAGTTAAACATTTTACAGAAAATATGTAAGAAATATTGAAAAAAAATGCAAACTTTGACCATTAATATTAGGTCCGGATTGCTTGAACATTTTCGACTCATAATTAAAGCACGAATTTACTTTTAAAGTATTGTGGACTAGCCTCACCTTATATGATTGCTCCATGACGTACCACAATAGGTAGGTTACATTTTAGGAGCAGTAAGTTACAAATTACATTCGTTAGCAAACAGACGCACGGTATTTGATACGAAACTTCTGCATAACATTACCCATAAAATTAACTCACAGTTTCTCGCATAGGTCTACGTGCTCCTCAGACGCGCACGCCACTTCTCGAATACCTACTCATTCACTGATCTCATCAAATCCGTGATTTCAAACTAACTACAAACTCTAAGTTTAATCATATTTTAAATACGCATATTCACAGACGAGTTTAAACTCAGCTCAGAATTTCTCAATAGGAGTTATATAGCGTTGGGAAATTTGAAGATTTGACAGATTCAATTAAACAGATAAAATTAATTCAAATTAAAATAAGATTTCATTTAGATTTGTCAACCGGTAAAGATTTGTATAGAAAACACATAGACTCTGTGTTTCGTAGGTATAGATTATATACGACTATTTTTGAATTATCTATACTTTCGTATTAAATTTTACTCATTTTAAAAAAAGACACTGCGTAGCTGTTTGATTAAAATATCCCAACATGCGTACTCAGACACGACTAACCTGTCATGACTTAGAATATGCGAACCTCGACACCGCTGTTTCCTTTTTTCTAATAATTTATGTCATTTATATGATTTTTATAAACTTTTCTTTAAACCTAATAGAATCTTATTTAATATATATTTTTATTACATGGTTGTGTTGCAAAAATAAAATATAATCGTTCACATAAATAATAGATCGGAACCAATTTTTCTAATTGCATTTTACAATCCGAAAGAAAATATAATTTCATCCAACTCCTGCCTGAATCAAAATGGAAACATCGTTGTTAATTATAGACTTTCTAAAACAATGGTACTCCCCCACAAACTCGTATTTAATTAAATTTGTAACCCATACATATTCCCGTCATACATAAATATTACATGTCATGCTTGTGTGTCCACGAATGTGATTGTCTCTAGTTTCCAGTAAAATTTCACAGAGAAGACTCTCGACTTTTATTGTCCACCGTGTACGCAACGAGTCTCAGATATATGAGCACCGCTATTTGTCGGGTGATTCATATGTTGAGTAACATATATGTCAAACTTCAAATGTTATTCCTTTGGCTGCTGACATTCTGTATGTCAGTTAGAATTTTCCTATAGAATAAATTTTAATCATTGAATGCCTTTAGTTTGTCGAACTATTCGTTAATTCTTAATTTTAACCTGTTTTCGTTAACCAAATTAATAGCTGTTGACCAATAAAATGTCGTTAATTTGGATAACTGCAAAATCAACAATATTACTAATCTAGGGTGGCCTATATTTGCATGTTCTATATAAAAAAATCTGAGAAATATCTTATATCCGTGACATGAGAATTAATAGTGTAAAATAAATGCAATACTTGGGTGTAACTGTTTTTTTTTGTAAAATAAACAATGTTGTAATAAAATTATTACATATATCCGTATTTTGAATTACTTGAATAGTGTAACAAGGATTCAGGGATTAAATACTGTTTGCCTACTTCCAGTAGCCGTGGAAAAGTAGATAGAATAAAAAAAGGATAGTTTGGCCATGTGAAAAGTATCATTGTGCGAAAAAAGTTAAGAAATTCTAAGTAATTATAATAGCTGTCGATATTTATGATTTTAGGTGACATTTATGAGTACGTGATGCGTTTCGGTGTCGAAATGAATGCCGTATGCACGGTGCTATCTGAACAAGCGGTGATCCGTGAATTTGTCTCCAGATTCAAATCTCAGCACATGTTCACGGTACCGAGATTTATCTAAACTATATCTGAGACTTAACTCACATTGGTATTTTGAATGCATCAATAATTAATTTTTAGATTTTTATAGCGTAAAAACTGGCTACTGGCTAAACCGACTTTAACTACTACACAGACTTTAACAGACATAAAATTAGTCAAAACAAGACTGAATGAGTATCAGAGGTGATACATAAAGCATCCAACATACAAAAATGCAATCTGATTTATTGTTTACATATATATTATTTGATTATAATATTGCCATATTAATTTACCTCTTTTTAAATTAAAAAAAATATACAATAAAGTTATAAAATTAATCTTTATAAATGAACATTTATTTTAGAAGAAATCCTCAAGTAGCCCAGAGAATATACAAGCGGGATCGAGCAAGCCTAGCAACATCGTATTTCAACAAACGTAAGCCAGTCAAGCTGACCATCCACGGCTGGACCGGAGACACCACGAGCCCAGTCAATGTACAGACTCGTATTGGTGAGGATTATTTATGGCTTCCTGAAAAAATAATATTGATTTATGTAATAACTTACTTATTATATAAATAAAGTTTACACACGCAAATAAATGTTTCAATTGGAATTATTATGAAACTAGTACACTCGTGAAAAATCACGGAACGTAAGATGGTTTGCGTCTTTGCTAAGCCCTGGTAGTATATATATATATATATAGTAAATTTTTGATGGTAAGACGGAGACGCGGTGGTAGCAATGTCACCAAGGTGCCTCGCTGGCATTTGAGCGTCCGAGGTTCACGCCCTACTTCAAGCAGTATAATTTTGTTGTTTAGTTTTGAATTCAAACGAAATTACGGACATTACAGGAAGTTACGAACAAACAGATAGGCAACGAAATTATTATGTTTGATTTTCCATAAGTACAAAAAGGTAACCATCAAAATATTTATTTTTGCAAATATTATATACACAATATGTTGCCATGGAATTTGCAAAGGAAAATAAATATTTGAAATATTCCTGTGTGAACATTGTTCCTTTGTGCTCTTGTGATTCTACGAGTGAATGGTATTTCAAAGTTATTCGTGTTATTTCTTCTTTGTTAATTAAATTAATAAAACTGCTTCAAATATTTATCATTTAACCTAAAGAAGTGAATCTGAGAACAATGGCATGTTATTAATTGTTTTAATGAATATAAGTTCATTACAAACTTAAAATCAGACTTAAAATAAATTAAGGACGTATAAATATACCTAAATTCAATAAAACAGCCACACAGCACCATTACTCATACCTAGGTGTTAAGTAATTCAAAAGACTTTCAGTACATATAAGAATAAATATAAAAATAATTATATCATATTATAAAAAAATTATAATATGCATGAACAAATGAAATAATATATGTTTAAAATATGTAATTTCGAACATCGGTTTACCATATTACGAATTTTCTTATTTCTATTTACATTATTCATTGTTATCTCTAACGTAGCCTAAAGTAAATTCTATAAAACAACCACGCAGCACCATTACTCACATCTAGGTGTTAAGTAATTCAGAAAATTTTAGTAAATATAAGAATAAATATAGAAATAATTACATCATATAAAAAAAATCACATCAAATATGTAATTTAGAACATCGTTTTACCCTATAATTAATGTTATTATTAATATATTAATTGTTATCTCTTCTTTTAATATCTGTTTTAATTAAAAATATGGATTTTTTCATACAGAAGTTTTTCACTTTGATGGGACAGAAACAACAAAAAATAAAAAATGTATCTTTATATTGCGATACATACAAAATTTATTGTAAAAAATATATAAATAGGTATATAGGTATCTTACAGATAAAGTGTATATTTTGAAAATGTATACATTAAATTGTAGGTAAAGTTTATACATTAACTTTCGATATTGTATACAATAACTCATAGTTAGAGCACAAACATATTAGTTAATGTATACATTAACGATGTTTAATACCTTGTTTGTAACATTATTGTATAGAAATTTTCAGGAATCCCTTCTTATAAGTAAAAATTATAAATGATTTCAGCGTTTCTTCAAGTACTGGACGTTAACGTCATAATCGTAGATTGGTCGAAGGGAAGCGGTGGCGGGTACAGCGAAGCCGTCAAGAACTGCGCTGAAGCCGGAGCCAGCATCGGAGACTTCCTCGACTGGCTGAACCAAATCGGCGTCCCTTTCAGGAACATGCACGTCATCGGGCACAGCCTTGGGGGGCAGCTGGCGGGGTTTGTCTGCAGGGCCTGCAGGCGGGGCCGCGTGGCTTATCTGACGAGTACGTGTTAAACATATGTTTGTTACATGATGAACAGATGCGTCAACTATGATACCCTGTTATCCTTTCTACTCGTCCCTCACTGTCCCTCGTTCCCATTCAATCTACCAGAAATTGTGTTGAGTTCTAGAATAGGAATGAGTGGACTTTTGCAGCCCGAACCTTAGGGCGTCGCCCTTTACACGATGCCGCGCAGAAGGGCCATTAGTGAAGAAAGTGTCAACCTGGCGATGAATAAGTAGGACCGATATGGGAGCTTTCGCTCACAGTCAACGGTCCTGGGAATGCAGTGGGGGTCCATTCAGATGCATCAATTATTTCTTTATTCTTTTTCAATAAACTGATTTCTTTGCAGGGTCAGTGAAAAAAATTGGCGATGGTTGCTAAACTGCACTATTTGAACATTATTGCATCGATGATGCAGCTCTGTAGCCATTTTAGCATTAAATAATGTACAGGACCGATATGGAAGCTTTTGCTCTTACAACGATCATGGATAAGCGGTGGGTCTCCTCTCAGATGCATCAATAAAACCATCACCTATGCAATTATCCGTTTTTGTGATAGGGCTTTTCGAGTAGCTTGTTGGTGTAGTGGTTACGACTCTCGCCTAGTGATCGGTGGTTTGAGCCTCATTGCAGGATACTAGCAATTTAGTCCTATTTTCAACTACAAGCGTTTAGTATCATCGAAAGATTTGGTAGTAAATTCGTGGTGCAACAATTTAATTTAAAATATGATTTTTATTTAAACTTTGTACAACACACATAATATGTGGAGTATAAAAGCAATGGCAGCAATATCCAAAAAAAATTATAGCAGTCATTAAGGATTCCTAATTTGCTAAATTCGAGATTTTATAGAAAACAAAGCCTATAAATTTAAAGCAAACATAGAGTGATTTCTATACATTTACAGAGATTATGGTTTCTTAATAAAATAGTTCAGTTGATTCTAAATTCATGTAGAATGTTCAAAAGACTTTGATAATGTGTAGTTACCATTGTTTTATACTCTCTTAAAAATATCAAAAATCACTGCAATTTTATACTTACTCATTCGGAATTAAACAAATATTTGATATCTATCACATCTTCCATGTATCTGGGTACCATTGGATTGAACTGTTGGATTGTATTAACTAAGTAACCTAATGAACCGAACTTAAAATTCGGTAAAATTACTGAACTAAAAAAAACATCATGGTCCACCGATTTATTTCATTGTCATTCGTCTTCTCCGTACTTTGTGTCTAAAACGTCTATTTTAATTAATTTTCATGACTTCTTCAAAAAGAGCAAAATGATTTAATGATAAAATTATTAATATAATAAGTGAAGTTTTTTTTTCACCACTAATTAAATAAGTTGTGAAAATAGAGTAGGTATATTTTTATCAATATATTTTTTGAAATGAGTTTGTTTAATGTATTAATATGATTTAAAAGTGTATATATGTAGAACATAACAATACATGCCTTCAATTTTGAAAAAAAAAAAATCGAAAATTAGTAAGAAAACTTACATTATAACATGTTTGTATCGCTGAATAACAATAATCTTCATGTAAGATATTTTAAAACTGATTTGAAGGAGCGTTTTTTTTAAATAAATATTTGAAAATTCATCGGCTTAGTTAATTAGCTTGTTGGTGTAGTGGTCATGACGCTCGCCTAGAGATCTGGCAGTCGGTGGTTTGGGTCCCATTCCAGGATACCAAGAAGTTAGTCCTATTTTCATAGCACAGGTTAGTTTGAGAATAGTAAGAATATTTATGCGAATATTCGTATCTCTATTTATTTCAAAAAGAAAAAAAAATTTGAAATGAAATCATAACTAATTTTTATAGGAATTTTTTAATTCAAAATATCTGCATAACGCGATGTGTACCTTTTACATGCAATGAGAGGTAAAATATTAAATACTCACGTACATTGAGGACGCATTCCACTCTTCCTTCTCCTATTTTCAGGGCGCTTAATATCACGGATATTTCATTAACCCTAGTGACATAACCCTGCATAATGGCTTTGTAAACTTCGGCTGAGTAACATAAAACCATGAGAAAAAATATAAAATATATTTAAATTTATATAGTGAATAGCTACTTTTTCATTTAATGGATAAAGCATTTAAGTAGCTTTTGGTCTAGCAGTTAAGACACTTTCTAGTGATCTGGTGGTCGCGGGTTTGAATCTCCATCGAGACTAGCAAGTAATTCCTATTTTTCATAGTACAGACGTTTAGCTTAATTTGAAAACAGTAAGATTATTGATGTGATACGTATTTATGTACGCTTCTCTCTTTGACATGTTTTCTTGTATGTTTTAGAGAGAATAGCAAAACAAATGAAACGACCAATCATTTCTGTCTCCCACAAAATATTCAGAAAATAAGTAAAAATTATTTAATTCAATTGCAGATAAAATAAAGTTTAAAGATACAACTGCAGTCGACAATTCTATCAATAATATCTCCACTTTATTAATTTGTATTAGTAAAAAAAAAAATGACTAGGATAAAATAGATACCAGAGAAATATCTCAATATCTCATATTCAAATTATTAGCAATCAACATTACACCCTTATTTTTTAATTTTTTTTTTAAATAGTGTCACATCAATATTCTTATTTTTTTCAAATTAAACTAAACGCTTGTGCTATGAAAATAGGACCAACTTGCTTATCTGGAGTGAGATTCGAACCTGCGACCTTTGGATCACGAGGCGCGAGTCGTAACTACAAGACCAACAAGCTACTCGTACAAGTAGTTACATTGTGCCAATATTATTATTATAACGCCCCTAAAAATACATGTAATCGACGTTTTCAAAATAAATTACAGGTTTGGATCCCGCTCACCCATCTTGGGACGCTGATTCAGAGCGGATCCGGAAATCGGACGCCGAGTACGTGGAGGTGATTCACACAAACACCGGCCGATTCGGGATGGCGGATCCCGCCGGCCACAACGACTTCTACCCCAATGGAGGCCTCCACATGCCGGGCTGCGCCGGGAACCTGGCCTGCTCCCACGCCAAGTGCGTGGACTACTTCGCCGAGTCCATCGACCACCAGTGGTTCATGGGAAACCGATGTGAAACTGTTTCCGAAGCGGCAAGCGGAAAATGCCCCGACCATCAGAAACTGCACATGGGAGGCGCAAGAACGAAAACGGAGTAAGTAGTCTCAAAAACTTTTATTTAAATCAAAAATTTAACCCTTAGCCTACCACGATAAAATATACCCATTCACACCTATGATGTTGACTCATGGATCAACTATTTTTAACAGCCTAAAAATAGTAATATTTCTAATTAAATCTAAATAAAATGAAATATTGATATGTTACTTAAATAACTAAATAAGGCAATATGTTGTCTTTCTTATTTGGATATTAACCAGTATATCACTAACCAATATGTCACTTTAAATACCATAATGATATGAGATGAGACAATAAGACATAATATGTAGTCTATGAATTATATTTATGACTTATATTTAATATATTATTTACGAAAGTCTTTATAAAGAAGTCTCAGTTTTTTTCGTAATCTTTATCGGTTAACATGGCAAAATTGGTCAGCGCCGTTTCCCGGAATGAAAAAAATACGAATTTTCCTGGATTTTGATTTATCTAATTTATTTATTTTATGATAAAATGTTTGATTAAATACATTATATTTCGTTTTGAGTTCACGAGAAACTATAAAATAATAATGGATGTATGAAATTGATATTCAATTTCATTCTTTGTTAAACTTGTAGTGTCGCGATGGGGCTGGTTTTGCAGTAAGAGAAATGCCTGGTGTATCCAACACTTGCATGTAATGTTCATTCTAGATGTCATAATTAAATTGCATATTATGTTCATATCTTTCTTAGCATCGAACAAGCAATCACTATCAATCTGTCGGCTTTAAATTAAGAAAAATAATTAGGGTTTCTAGGGTAGATAGGATAAATAACAAAGTTTTGATTAATCATTTTCATGCAAAAATGTTTATTTGGATAAGGTAACACATAAATTTGACATTTTGTGTATTTGCAAAAATATTACAGTTTTGGGTATATCTGTGCTACTACATGGTTAAGAAAGGGTTAGCATTCCACAGGATCAATTTGCGATAAGTATCTGTCACTTTTTATTACCTTGTCTCGTACATTTTCTAGAGAAAACACATTTTTTTGTGAAGTAGCAATTTCACAACACAGTTTTTAATAAATAAACGAAATATTATTTTTATAATATAGATAAACATAAATGTTTTGGTAAAAAAAAATGACACGACGCGGAAAATTTTCCAATCCGGAGAACTGTTTTTACCGATGTCTCATGTTAACCACTTAATTATACGAAAATTTTGGTAGTAACCAAATATTTTTTCTATGGATGGATTTTTTAAGTAAATATTAATATCTAATTAGTTTCTAATACCGATATACGTTTAAGAGAGCATTCAATTTACTTCTCTCTAGAACTTAAATGTCGCGAAAGGGAAAGTTCTGCAATAGGAGAAATGCTGAATGTGTCTAGACTTGCATGTTAAGTGCATACCAGATATCATTTACTTGAATTAATTAACTTGATAAATCAATCTTTCTGAAATATGTCAAACACGATATTTATTTAACATTTAAAGATAATCGTTATAAATTAAAAGAAAAAGAGATTTGCAAAACTTTTATAACTATATTTTTAATTATAACTTTTCTTTTTTTAAGGTATGGAATATTTGCACTGGAAACAAATGCAGACTCCCCCTATTACAAGGGATGAAATCCTTTCTAGGACTACGAAGTCAGAAAATTAATGTGTCTGCAATTAGTACCTACATTGAAGAAATAACTTACGATGTTAATAATAAGAATCAATTGAATTAATGCCATTCTTGATAATGACGTAATAAATTCAGAAAAGATCTTTACTTATAAGATATTAATGATAAAAGAAAAGTTGTTTTTTATCAATAATTATATATTAAGTCATTTAAAGAAAAAATCTGACATAATTACAGAACACAGGGTTCTAAATACCAGGTTCCAATAAGTATTATCCTTGAATATGCTAGAAATGTAGGAACGTGTAGATTTTAATATATACTTCATTTTTAATGCCAGTAAGAAAAAAATCAAAATTTAGTCACGCAAATGTAGATTAATCTACCAAAAATATATTACCTATGTTGTGTGCATTTAGGTTAAAATGAATTCATTATATATTATATGGACTAGGATTGTGAGAATTGGAATTACTGTACAAACATGTATTTGCATTCACGACTTAAGGCTACATACATATTCATTCTACAAGTCTCAAATTCAAGGTATTTGGTGGATTTGATCGTGTTCTTTAAAGACGGATGGGACAGATAATCTGAAAGTAATATCAAATGAACTTGACAGGACATATAGGTTGTGAATATTCCTAGAGTAGGAAGTAATGACTTCAACGTTTGTCAATCCACCCACCCAAGAAACATAAAATTAACTTTAGGTAAAATTTTATAGATCGCATTTCGTAACTTCGGGTATTAATATATTATATTTTGTTAGACCTCTTTTTTGGTAATAAATTATATTTTCAACATTAAAATGTAAACATCTTCCAAGAACTGGCTGCGGCTACGTAGCGACCACCAATTGCAATTGCTTTCTGCTATTATTTCTATAGAACAATATTCCACGTCAGTTCAGTTCTTAGAATGTACATTTGCATAAGTAAGAACGTAATTTGATTACCTCTTTTCCTAAACAGCTGTTTGTATGTGGATTGCATTCACTATACATTACACGTCTTCGAGTCAAATATGAATATGCTGACAAATTCTGGAAAAAAAAAATTCATATATAAACCAGTGATTGTTATTTTTAAAGTCATTATGGATAGCATTTATTTATTTCTGTTGATCTTATCGATATATTTAACTGAACTATATTTAACTATAGAATACATGTTTAAAGTGAACAAATGGATTCTGGAATGGATTATAAGGAATGAGCGAGCACTGGACGTTTTTGAAAGGAAAATTTTGATGCATATCTTTGAGGCATATCTTTGGACCGGTTCTAGAAAATGGACTTTGGCGCAGACGTTACAAAAATGAGCTCTTACTATGTTTAAGGAGCTAAACGTCACTAAATTTATAAAACTTAGCGACTTTGCCACGGCCGCGAAGCAGTCGACACGGCCGCGCGGCGGTTTCTCGGCCGCGAAGCGATCGTAACGGCCGCGCAGCGGTCGCCTCAACCATGCAGCGGTCGCCTCGGCCGCGCAGCGGTCGCCACGGGTTTTTCGGCGTTTACTCCCGAACGCGCAGTCCGATCTTCACGATCGGGGCGTCACCGGAAAGGGGAGCTCGGCGCGCAGTGTTTACCGTCAACTTTCTTCTTCGTTACTCAAACAACAGTGAGTGCGTCTTCTTCTTCTTCGTTACTTAATCATCAGTGAGTCTGCCGCCAGGCTAAATTGCACGCGTAGTCGTGCAACGGGCACCTAATATAATATTGTATAAATATGTATAATATACGAAATTCACATATATGCATAGTCAGGAAGAAACATTTACCGCTCAAATATTAAATGAATTAATTCAATAGTTTATTTATGTGTTTGTATTTATTAATATTTATTGGTCAGTCTAGGCCATGAAAATAAATCTCTTTATGTGAAATCCAATACAAGATGCAAAGTCATGTAGGTGCTGTTTCCCTCATCTCACTATACACAAAAGCAAGCCATTCTGCTTACTCACTTCCGAATTTATTTACAGAGCCTATCATTAATTATTGTAAATAATCCAATAGCTGACTTATTAGATTTGTTAACTAAAATAAATAGAATTTTTGATTAGTATTTTGGGCCCAGAAAAGAAGTTATATATGTATAAAATGGAAGAATTTGGAACATTTTAATTACAAAGCCTGAAATCGGTTGTCTGATGTAGCGAAAATTCCCCAGCGTTGAGACCTGATGAAATTTGCAAATTTTATTCTGTTTGTAATTTTTAGGTCAACACAACTATTTCAGCTCGTAACGTAATATTATGTAACGTAGGAGTAATGACAGTGCACTATATTGTTTATTCAATATTTTTCAATAATAAAAATAATAAAGATATATAATAATAATATTACATACAAGTTTTATGGACAACAGTATAAAAATAATGAAAATGGCAATTTATAATTTATCAATTTTATTTTATACACGGAGGAAAATATATTTATATATTTTGGCCCGCATTGAAAACATAATTTAAGATTTTCATTAGTTTTGTATTTTACATTTCTTGGACCAATATATTTTTTTAATTAGAGCTATTTAGTGAAATATTGGGAAATATGAAATAAATACATACAAGAATCCAAGACGGGTAGTAAATACAGACAATATACATAAAATAATGTAGTTTTCAATAACTTTCAATTGTTTGTATCAAATAAAAGAAATTTGAAAAATATATCTTATTATTTGATGCTTTTCTTTTGATTTAAGAGGTCCACCTTCCATTGAAGAGTGAAGAGAGCGATAGCCAGTAGGGAGCAAGCCTCCTAGATTGTGCAAACGCACCTAGTAGTTTGTATATAGTGATTAATTTCTCCTCGACATTGACTCGCAAATCGCGGTATGAATGAACAATTAGTCTCGGAACCCATGCCTGGAAATCGCACACTGCATGATGGACAGCTGATGAATTACTTATGATGTACACGGCCTGCTTTACCAAACCGCCGATAAATTTCTTCTCTGCTTTGGCAGTCAAATGTGAAGCATTGGAGAGTTGTTACCTTCAGTTTTCAAAAACTTGTGACGGTTGTGTGAATAGCAATTTAAAACATTTTTGATATTATAAATAATAACAGTTTTATTATTTTTTAATCTACAAATTCATCTCTGTTAAGATTGATAGATTTCGTCTAATTTGGTTATATTAAGAGCAAATGTGATACTTGTGCCTAACTAGTCAAAATATATTTATAATTTATACTCAAAGGATAATTGGCTGAAAATTATAGCGATGAAAATTTTGATATTTGTTTTATCATTATTTTCTACTGGTAAGTGTTTGATAATATTATATTAACAATGCCTTACTTCTTCAACTTTTAATTTACACTATACTGATCTTTGTACACACGTTAAATTATTTTGTCACTAGTACAGTTTCTAGGGCAGAAGTCCTTCCCATTGTAATTAAAAACTATAAATTACACCTGAGACGAACTGCTCCTCTTTAAATTGCAGCAGTGACAAAATAAATCAAGGAGTATACATTGACTAAATTTCAGTTTAATGTAAATTAAACTAATCATTTTGCACCACAAAGTAATGCCATATGAATTAGTACTTTAACATTGACAATTTTTTTTCCGCGTAAACAATTTAGTTATTTCTGTTTCAGCTTTTTCTGTGGTTATAAATAAAGGTACAAAGTACGACCCAGTATGGTTGGCAAGTGTTGAAAGTTTTCCGACTGTCAGGACGTCAAATATGACAAAAGACTTTTGGTCCCTATTTTATGATGTCCATGTCGAATTCAGATTGTTTACAAGGCAGGTCTAAAATAATCTTATTAAAATTAAGCTTTGTGATAATCTGAGATAGTAAAATCGAGCAGAGATGCAAAATAAAAATTGTTGATAATCTCAAATCAATATTGGCTTACGCCAATTGCCTAGATTAGAATTGTATGGACAGAATATCGTGTTAAATATACTACCAGAAAAAATACAACGCAGTAAAAATTTATTTATATTTATTATAATTACAGCATAAAGCATCGAACACCTACATAATATGACTAATATATAAAATTTGTACCCACATCTTAGATTGAAGAAGTTATTTTTTTGTTGTAGTGACGTAGTATACTTTTTATTCAGATAATATTTATTCACAAATTTTTGGATGTTTTACGTGAAATTTTTATTTTGTATTTGATAAAGAATAAAAAAATTATCGTTATAGGTAACATTGATTTTTTGTGTAAATTGCGGTCACTCTGGTAAGTTATTTAGCTATGTATTGACAGTTTTTTTAACCTTATATAAAGTAGTCAGTTTTTTCCTGATGTAAGTTTATTCTTAATCAATTAAATTTATAATATTCTTAAATAATTTATTTTTTACCTTATTAGTATAAAATACTTTATTTAATACTTATAATGTAATTTTTGCTGAATCTGAATTTGTGATTTATTTGCATGTATTGGTAAATTGGTGTAATATAAGGATTATTCGCAATTACTGAATTATTTATTTTATAGAAAGAATCCCGTAAAATACCAAGTTCTTGATATGGAGAATCCAGCCTCATTACACGAGTCATACTTTGACAAGAACCTGAAAATCAAAGTTCTCACTCATGGATGGTATAATAACGGATCTAGTCCGATGCCAGTAAACATTAAAGAAGGTAAAAATGTGAACAATTATTTTTTATTTATTTATGATATATTACCGTTTGAAAAAGATATATGAGTAAATATAAACGGCCCATTTATTCAAGAAGACAAATAATATATTGTGTATATCAAATAATATATTAGGTGTATTGATTTTATACATCGAACACGATACTTATTCAGAAAGATTACATTTTTCACATAATTCGTATAAGAAAATAAAGAAATAGAAAAAAAGAAAACCTACAAAAAATTCATTTCTAATGTAAACCAGTATTAATATTAACGACTCATACCTATATATGCATAATAATGTCTACAAATAAAAATATACACCTATATAAATAAATAAATTAATTAAGGAAAATAAAAAATAATCTTAAACAAAACTTTAACCCTTTTTACATTAAACAATTATTCTACACATATTTACACTAGGACTTATGACTCACTCAACTTTCATTAACATTGCACTTGATACTTTGTAGATACATAATTACTACCTTATGAAAATAAATATAACTGACGAATTCAAAAAAATATTATAATTGTGTTCTATAACGCCACTCTGGGACAGGCGTAGCCTAGTAGAGTGGCATAATCCACAAATTTAACAACAAAAAAAAAGTGTAATTTATCTTATATTTTTTTTTTAAATTAGTATAAGTACCTTTATTTGTAAACAAGGATTTTTTTAAATAAAAAAAAATAAAAAAATATGCCTACCTCTATTTTTCACCTTCAGTTCGACTAAGTGAACTCAGTGAACTGGTAACATATACTGGGTGTAACAGAATTAGTCCACAATACTTTGGTAAAGGTAGATAGTAAACTACCTAAATTATGGTGTCAAAAATGTTAAAGCAATAATGTCCAATATCTCTAGTTATGGAGAAAGTTTGCATTTTATTATCAGTATTTCTTACCTATCTTATCGAAAATGTTGGCTTATCAGTAAATTAACTTTTATCAAATAATAAAAATTCTTTCGCTTTAATAAAAGACAAATAAATTTTTGAAGACCTGTGGAAATTAGAACCAGAATTTTGCTGTAAGGTTTTAATTTAATGATTTTTTTAAACTTTTATTGAATTTTTAATATTTTATATAAGTCACTTTAATGATAATTCCAAGTTTTGCAGAAAATAAGTAAAAAATGTTGAAAAAAATGCAAGCTTTGAAGTTACGTATTCCTGTAACTATTCATGTAAGGACATTATTGCTCGAACATTTTCGTCACATAATTTGATCATGAATCTAACTGTAAAGAATTGAGGACTAGCTCTTTTGCACTCTGTATAATGTAATACGCTTTCTCAATTATATTAATCAAGTTCACAAAATAAAATCCAAGTTTATTGAGGTTTTTCATACATATTTTACATATAGAGGAATAATATTTTAATAATTAAAAAATAATTTTGTCTTTACATTTATTAATATTGATTTAAATTTAACATTATTTCAGCCTATCTTAACGTTAGTGATCTGAACATCATAGTCGTGGACTGGGCAAGTGCCGCCAATGTAAACTACGTCTCGGCCAGCTATAACGTGGCTCAGGTCGGTCGCCACCTCACCTGGTTCCTGAACTTCCTCATCATGGAAGGTGTATCCATGAATGATGTCCATCTGATTGGACACAGCCTGGGAGCTCACGTTGTGGGCATTGCTGGGGCTTTTGTCGAAAAAGGACCCATTCATACGATAACTGGTAAGTCCATGATTTCGTATTTAAATAATTTTTTTAAATGTAACAAGATGATATATATGAAGAAATTGAGTAAATTTCATACCAATTTTTAAAACCATTCTAAGCAGCTTCTGTGAAGAGCTTTTTGGGCTATCATGCTGTGTGTATCCAACTTCTCTGGCTGACGATTTGGGTCCCATTGCGAGGCCATCTTCAGGGCTGGTTTTTTAAACTTTTTTTTAAATTTGGGTTTTTATTATTCATTTATTTAGAAAGTATATGCTAGACTACATTTTTTTAGAACGATGACTAAAATAAAAGCTTTTTCCTTCTATAAAAGCAATAAATTGAACATTTTTTACAATAATTAAGAAAATATAAGCATTAGTCGACATTCCGCGGTCAAAAAATTCTTTTTCAGTGTCTTAGAAAAAATCGATAGATTTTTATATACCTAAATGAATAATGAAAACACACATTTTCGTACAAAAATGTCGAAATATACGTTTGAGCACTGATACGTCGCATTGACGACATCAGCCCTGATGATGGATCCGAAATGCCAGCCAAAGAAGTCGGATTTACATAGAAGTCAGGATAAAAGGATGGTGAAAACAGGTCAAAATTTTTACGTATGCATTTTTCATATGTGTGTTTCTCCAAATTAAAATTAACATTTTAAATTAGTTTACAGTTTAAATTTTCTGTAATAAAATATTGTAAAACAAAACACATTTTGAAATTATTTTTTTATTGTTGGATGTTGTATCTCAACTAGCCCTATGACACGTTTTTGATATCAATCTACGACCTACGCTGGTCATTTAACTGAATAAAATAATGGTTCTATATTAATTTAAAGAAATATGCTACAGTTCTAAAATTACGTACAAAATTTTAAAACATAGAAAATAAAATATTTTCTTTTAAATGATATTTTTCTGAATATTTTCAGTTTTTTTAGACTGGTGTTAAATAAACTGATGTCTAATTATAAATTGAGAATACAATTTGTACAAAAATTATCGCACTGTTGGTTTGGTGATCTAGTAGGGCTCTTTCTATTTTTTTAAGACCACCACCACGCAAGCTTATTTACTTCTTAAATAAGTGGCCGTCCTCACCGTCCCGCTGATACTCATGGAAATACGAGCGGAACGGGAAGGCGTCCACACAAAACCTCTTCTCCGTCTCCGAGGCGCAGAAAAAATATACAAGAAATGCTTCAGTTGAAGTAAAAATACGAATGCACAAAGTCCATAGCGTGACCAATAAAATTGTTCAATAGAGATATGAAACCGGACACGGAATATGACAAAACGCGACACGCAATATATAGGACAACTGTACATTGGTACAAACACAATAACACAACGTGTAGACATACAACTTAGGAACCTAAATGATAAACTTTAAATTTTCTTAGATAATTTATAATTAGACATAAGTTGACCCATGTCTCTATAATTAACATTTAATAGTAATTGAAGATGTGCCGGTTAACAAATATAACGCGTAATATACAATATTTAGTATTTATTATTATAGTATGCTATTATTACTTCGCAGTCAACTGCTCATTACCGTTATATTACTGATTAATATTGATTAGCGGTGCAGCATTATTATTTTAATTAATGCTAAATTAAACTACGTAATACACTTTGTGGTGCAACATTTTAATTAAATACATAGTTTGGACATTCCATATTAAATAGATTAATTAAAATTAACTTGTCAAAACAGTAAAACAATTGCTATTAATAACGTTTATAATTGCGTGTTAATGGATAGAATGTTATAAACGATAATTAATAAAAGACTTACGTAAACATGTTTATACATAGGCCAAAATATTAACACCACAGATATTGTGATCCAATTTACACTACAATACAAGTTATTTCCCTACTCACATGTGACCCGCATTTTATAAAACAAATAACTTTAGTAAAATTCTTCTAATATCTGAAACAAAAATAGGTATTAAAAAAAGCGAGATATATTAAATAGCTTGTCGATATTATCATACAAAATATAGAAGCCAAACCGTGAGAAACTTATTTACATGAATAAAAAACTATTGTCGTTGCCTAAAAAATAATAACTTCTTGGAATTCGTCAACTACATACTGATACCAACCATTTTTTCACATAAAGGATTTATAATGAAAAAATTGAAAACCGTTAAAATCATAGAGAATTTAAATTCTGAGAAAACATTTATGAATAATATCTCATTTCAAAACACACCTCCGATCCTTTGTTTTTTAATTATAAGTTATTTGTGAAAGTTAGTCAAAAATTATACATGATTATGCGAGGAACTTCTCCTTCCGAAACTTAAGTAATGATAAATAACTTAAATAGTACAAAGTTTATAATACACACTCGTTATTTTATCACCACTATAGTTTCAACAGGAACAGTATCTTTCATCATCACGTATTATAAATAACTTGAAATAATTAATAGACTATATAAATAGTTATGTTATTGTATTTAAGCGTCATTCACTAGGCCAAGGTTTAAAATTCTAAAGGCAGCTTAACCCAGATAATATCAAGATAATAACAGGAGCAGTATCTTTCATCATCAGGTGTTATAAATAACTTGAAATAATTAATAGACTATATAAATAGTTATGTTATTGTATTTAAGCGTCATTCACTAGGCCAAGGTTTAAAATTCTAAAGGCAGCTTAACCCAGATAATATCAAAATAATAACAGGATCAGTATCTTTCATCATCAGGTGTTATAAATAACTTGAAATA
>JADDOH010003547.1:0-53934 GCA_016648135.1 Agrypnia vestita
AAATTTAACGTCTATCTCTTTTCTATTTACTCTTTGAGATCCTGAGCTACTTCCTCTTCCTTTCTCGTGTTATATTGAATACTATCCATACCACAATATTATTCTTCTTTCGATGAATCTTGAAACATTTTTCTTGCCTTATTGATAATAATTTCTCGAATTCGCTAAACACATTAAGAGACAGGCCAGATATTTAAAAAAGGTAAAGGCATTGAAATTCTACATTAAAAAAAGAAAAATAAAGCACGAAAATTTAGAAGCACAAGATATCAATAGGTCACACGACACTAAATCTAATATAATTAATAACAAATACCGGTAATAACCGGTACCTCTGCAGAGCCTCTTCTTCTTCTTCTTCTTCAGCCTTCATCTCTCCACTGCTGGATAGAGACAAACATGCACTTCTGCATTCCTGAATGTTCAGTAGGCTAATCAGTACATATTTGTCTCCGACAAGATTAACACGCATGTGATTAATATTAGTGAAAGTTTAACAATACTATGCTTGTGGTGTAAAGTGTTGTGAATATAGTAGTGTAGTGTTGGTCCTGACGAAGAGACGGGTACGTCTCGAAACCGGTAGACCCTGAATCTGGTAGTGGTTTTTACTAAGTTAACTAACATTCTGTTATAATGTCTAACCACAAAGTCAATGCTTTAAATATTAATAATAGTATTCAGATATTTATTTTTCTTCTCGCGTACCTAATTAGCATACACACATTCATTATCCAGCTCGATATAGAAATGTACCCATTTACATTACCGACGAATACCACTGGCACGCATTTCTTTGTGAAACCAAATAAAATTGAGCACATTTTCTAAAATCCTGGTTTGAGGATTGAAATTAAAATGGTCTTTGTACATTCATACATTGCTCACTCTTTTGTCCGAGTAGTTAATACGGGGTTTCCATTAGCCCATAAAATAACATTTTAATAATACAACTCAAACTGCAAACCGTGTTGCGTATTGCATATTCCCACGTAAGAGTTGTATAATCATAGTACTAGTTGTCAAAGAATAATATCATTATCTACCTATCTTTTAATAAAAATTGTAAATCTAAATTGTGTGCATAAAACTGAATGTCGGTTTACTTGTTCCCCGATTTGATTTTTTAATGTGTTTTTCATATGTCACGCTTTCACTAATATATATACTACTAGCTTACCGCTGCGACTTAGCACGCGTAGATTTTTAGTAAGTTTTAGTCATATTTTATCAATTTGTGTATTAACCTTAATATATAGATATTTTTCGTCGTGGACTTTTTTATAGAACTTTGTATTCTAAAATTTTTCTATATAAAGTATTTAATTAAGTTCATAAAAAACGCATCGCTCGACAATTTATTTGTCCACTTTAGTTGTAAAATAGGTCACCACAATATGCCCTTTTATATTAAAGGGATAATATGTAGCCTATGTCCACCCTGAAAGTCCATTCTGATACTGATTAAAGAATTTTTGAAATCGCATGAGTAGTTTCGGAGATTGCCTCCTACATCCAAACTTACAGACTCAGATTGATTGTCATCTATTCCAAATTTAGAAAAGTTTCACATTAGAACCCTGCTTAACAGCATCTTCTCCTGATCACCTTATTGTTGTATCTTACTGAAGTAGTTACTATATTAAACGTTATCCAAATTTTCTTCAATAGCACTTTTAATATCCTGTGGAAAATGAAGTCATTGGTGCATACTACTCTCTTGGTTTTCCCCTTCTTACATAATATATTTAGGTAAGGTAGATATAATAATATTCTGTCGCACTTGACTTCATAAAATCATCTCTTTAATTTATTTAAATTGTCATTTAAATATTTATAAACGTGAGAAAATAAAATTCATAAATATTTTTGCTTTAAATTTTTAATTTAAATTTATTTTAAAATGTTTTCAAATTTGACACATCAAATTACCGTTTAACCCTTCTTACACGCAATTGTGACATCGCATATATGCATGTCACGCCTAGGCGTAAGCGAGATAATTCGCAATTTGCAAAGACGTGATTTGATTTTCAAATTTCATATTAAAATTATACAGCCTTCTAATTACATATTATTTTCAGTTCCATATTCTAGATTTTCAACCATAATATAATATTGCATAACTTCAAGATGTATATCCATGAATGAGGTTTGATCTCCGAGTGTCAGTAAAGATCGATATAGTCGGAATCGGTTAACCCCTTGGAATGCAATTAGTTCTAACCTAACACACGCGCAAAAATATGGGGTGATTCCACCGCCTTACGGTCAGGTCAACCTGATGGCACCGATATCGCAGATTCTCAGACGAAAGCGAGATCGTATAAAAATTCGCTGAGAATCTTAGAGCGGTCCAAAGGCTGAAGCAGGAGTCGAGTAGAGAAGAAGAGAAAGTCGCAAGTAGATCTGGAGGTGAACGCAGGAGCAGAACTGAATTCTGGGTTCCTGCGCCACGTAATTTATTTCATCAAAAAATCAGGGCCCGCACGCCCAGGCGCATTTTCAACGACCAGTCAGAGGTCGGCATTTCGGAAACCGACGACACCGACCTCTGTCTGACGGCGGGATCACTACTCATAATTCGAGTCGCAGCTCTATGAGCAGTGGTCCCGTATTCAAAATATTAATAAACATGTAACTAAACATTCTACTATAGTTATAACATACTATTTTTACACATTTATATTTTATCTTTCTTTTGTTTCAATAACAAATGTCTCTCAGGTTCATCCTTCATGGAGATAATCGGTAAAAAGGGGGCCAGACTCGCCAAGCTGGGTGCAATAATTTCGTATATTTGGTCTCTCTGGCGAGCCTGGCTACACAAATTCAATATTTTTTCTACATAAAATTATGTAAAGCCATATACAAGTGATTGCGAACAAAATCATATTAATTTTTACATTTTATAATTTTTGTATAAAAATGGCGACTTCGGCACGGTACCGATGTCGCAAGAGGGTACTGAATTGTGTTTGATAAAAATGGCGACTTTGGCACGGTACCGATAAAATGGCGACTTCGGCACGGTACTGATGTCGCTAGAGGGTAAAACCGATGCCCCCGGACTGTGGCGATACCGTACTGCAGTCGCCCAATATTACGATTTGGGAAGATTAAAATCTTTTCCAAGAATCAAATCATGCCGCCGCGATTTCTTCTTACATCGCTTACAACATACACAAAAACATTTTTAACAACAAAATTAATCCGATAACGACCTCCCAGTGATGTCAAAAATAAACTTTAAAAAACATACATACAAAAATTACAATAAATAACTTCGGTTATTTTTAATAAAAAATGCGTCGAGCGCGCTAGACATACCCAAAGAGTTTTATTTATTCTTGCCCATCTGCGCGCTCGCGCTCACAATTCATGTGATAAAAAATGCAATAATTAATTCTAAAAAATCAAAATACAAAAAAAATCACTTTTTTCTTTAATAAAATGTTCATCAGTGCCAACATATGGAGATTGGTAAAAAAGGCCCGATTAAGGGCCACCGGTTTTTTCTTGTCCGACACACTAACGTATCCAAAATTCCTTCTCTGGAATGTTATTAAAAAAAAAAACTGCTGAAAACAGGCAAAGCTTTTAAAACGGAAATACAGAACAAAGTGAAATGAAAAACTCAAACTCAAAATTCTTTGCATTCTTTGAGAATATTTTGTGTATTTATATAACCTACATATGCCTACAAAGGCAGAAATATCCAAAAAATTAAAAATGTTTTAAATGCAGTCACCAAGGATTACTAATTTAAAATGTACTGAATTTAGATATTATGTATTATTTCTGTCCCTTCCAAAATAATTTTTCCTATAAATTTATGGGCTATGTTTCCTACAAAATCACGAATTCAGTACATTATATATTACTAATCTTCGATGACTGAATTAACATTTTTTTTAGATATTGCTGCCTTTGCTTTTATATCCAACATATTATGCATGTTTTTAAATTATAATACTGTTAAAACTGTCTTTATACAAAGTAATATAGAAGCAGGTTTAAATTATTCCGTCTAGTTTGTAATATATTCTCATAAAGCATCCTTTTGACTTAAAAGGAAATTCTCATTAGTGAAACTCACTAATGCTTCAAATAAAAGACAAACATAAATCTACGGTGAGATATTAATTTCGTATAGTTTATACAAAATCGATACAATTAATAAAAACCAAAAAAAAAAAAAATTTTGTTTTTCACAAACATTCCTTTACGTACGATTTATAAACCAATTTAAGGAGTGACATAAACCTGGGAGTCTAAAATTTTCGTTGAAATTTGGTGATTTCATGCAAGGAATTATATTTTTTTATTGGCACTTATTACAGTAGATTTTCAATTTTTTTTTGAAAAAATAATGGTTGCATCATACCGTGGAACTCTTCTGCCATGACTAAGCTGCAATATTCCTGGAGAACCTTTGTCTGATACAAATAAGGAGACAATATACTTACTTATAAATGAAATATTATATAAATAAATTTTATAATGCAATTTGTTTAATTAGTGTTTCTTAAAGCATATTCTAGAAAAAAATTAAATTACTCGAATTCGGATTCCATTTTTGAGGGTTTATTTAATATTATTTATGTGCCTAAAAATCAATAAACATAAAAAAATATATTGCGATGCAATTATTTAAAAAATAACAATTAATTGTCTTAATTTATTTCTTTGATTTTTCTCCCGGCACTTACAGCAAGATGTGAAAATAAATAACATTTTTATTCTACTCTTTTTAGGTGCTCTACCAATTCCTCTAAATAAATTTTATTTTAAAGTACTTATCTCTTGGAAATATTTTATAATATGCTGGTAGTAAATAAATATTTATTATAAAACATAATCAACCCAATATTTCATTTATATTACTGTAAATAGATCAATATAATTCTACCATCTTCTAAAACGTTCCCCGACTAGGATGTTCTATAACAACTTTCGACTTAATTCAATTTTTAAGAAAGTTTTATCGCGATCTGACAGTTACACGGGAGTTATCGTGTCCACAAATTCTATTGTACTCCGTATATATATCGAAGAAAATGCATTTCTGCAATTTTCCGGAAAATGCTTCATGAAATCTTCTGCAATTGGCAGAATTTTTATCCAGATCAAACTGATGGATAATTTATTTTCTTCTTCGTGCGCTACTTGACGAATTCTGTGAGGCTCCATTTTTATTATTATTAAGGTAGCTTCGTTCAGTCTCTCTTCATTTGTTTGTAATATACCCCTACGTGCTCCAGTTTCCCACGTGTCTCCCACGGGACGATTGCCATCAAAGAACATGAGAAACAGTTTACCTTTTCTTGAGTGAGCGTAAGCCTGACCAGGCCCGTTGGTCTTTATATATTATATAAATCAGATTTTATACAATACGTACATTCTGTTGTTTCCTATTCCATCACTCAGACTCGCTCTCTACATTCCTCTTAATCCCAGTCGCTTGTACTAGTGAAAAGTCTCTCATTATTCGCATTAATAAGAAATATTAACGCAAAGGTACAATACACGTAAACTAATTTAATGTTTTATAATTAAATTATATAAGCAATGTTGAAATTCGAAAGAATTACTTACACGACCAATCATATACGTTGTAATAAAAGTCGTATGTTTAAAGATTTTTATAATAAAAATTATGTATTATTCCACATTATCCATACTGATTCACAGAATATAATTAATATTTATGAATCTATTTCATATATTTTCATCGGTAGGTATTTGTAGTTTGTGACATTTCCCTATTGTTATACTAAATTGTAAGGTTGTGTGCTGCTTTTCATGTGTAAAATTTTCGGGAAGTCGATGGAAACCGAAATACCCCCCCCCCCCCCTTCCTCCCATAGAATAGAAAAATGTAAGGAAATTGAAACCCCCCCCCCCCCCCCCAATGGATTTGAAAATATTAATGTAGTAGTACACTTTTCAGGAAGTACTTCTTATAGGTGATTGTAGTAGATACAATTTCGTAGTACTACAATTAGTTCGCTTCATTAGTACTACAATTAGTTCACTTCATTACTACTACAATTTTGTAGTACTATAATTAGTTCACTTCATATAGTTTATACTACAAATGTAGCGTACACTTTGTAGTCTTCAAACTTTTTCCCTTCGCTAGTTGGTAAGGATATATTGCCGACTAGCAGTAAACCCGATTTTATATTTATATGTATACAAAGAGTGAAAGAAGAATACCTGGGTATATCTTAAGGGTCATCAAATGTTTCACATTTTACTTACAGATGTTTTTTTATGCTTTTCTCTGTGAGATGAAGCGCTTTTTTTGTTGTAAAAATTCTGGTGATGGATTAAATCCAGCACATCTATTTTTTTATTTATCAAGTTGCCTGACCATCACATTTTTGGATGAAAAAATACTAGTTGTGAATAATGTGAGGGTGCGTGAAGTAAAGTATGTCATAGAGAATATTTGAAGGATCTAGAGGGGTTTATGCGTGCTAGGATAATAATCACGATGAATTCCGTAGACACCCTTACATTTGTGGTCAAGGTAGTAATAATCCTGAAATTGTACACCGGTTACAACCCCAGGGTGCGGGCTCAACCCACCCCCAGAGCGACTATTGATTAGTCTTAACTCAAACCATTGGGGTCGTAGTTTCGTATTAAATTATATTTAATCGTGAGTTCAATTCTGAAAGTAAAGTTAGTTACACAATGTTATTTACGCAAGATATATAGAATATTAGAATTTTGAAATAAATTAAATAGATCACTTTAAACTAATAAACATATAAAATAAATATTTCGAAAAATATATTGAAGAAAAAAGAATTTAAATTTTATAACACTCATTTTTGACATTTCATTATTTCTATGAGTAATCTTTCATTCAAACCATCGATTTTTGCGTTTTCCAGAAATAAAACAACCTATTTTCGTAAAAAATCTATACTTTTAACTAAATATTAGGATAAATAAAAGAGTAGCTTGTTGGTCTTGTGGTTAGGACTCTCGTCTCGTGATCTAAAGGTCGTGGGTTCGAACCTCAATCCAGACCAGCACGTTAGTCCTATTTTCATAGCACAAGCGTTTAGCTTAGTTTTGAAATAGTAAGATAGGTATTCCATGTTCGCATCTCTGTTTAAAAAAAAATAAGTTGATGCAACCAACCCTTAGATACGTATTTTTTGGTACTTTTTTTAAATCAAATTTTTGGGTAGGGATCCTCTATAAAGGTACGGATTTTACAAATAAGTTTTTTAGTTGCCTACCGAGACGTGAAAGGATATATTTGAACTTTTCAATCCCATTTTCTTTGGCACACAAACAGTAGAAGTTTTTGATTAGATAATATAAAATTTATAAAAAATCACTTAAACTTTAATCTAATTAATACATAATAATCTTTTATTAATCTTCTCCGCAAAGTCTCGACTTCAATTGATTTCTTTGCGTATTTTATTTTATGCTTTAAATTTATAATGCCATTGTGATAAATATGGTCGTGAGATCCTGGCTGTGGGAGTCAAATTAAACACTAATAACTATTTAAAAATATTATTTATCACAAAAAGTCACTGGACAAGAATTTTATCGGAGCACCGCTCTTTAATTCACGCAACAACTAGCTCGCGACAGATATGGTGGAAGAAACTAGGGAAGGCCTATTTCAGAGGATAACCTGACCAAAAAACTGTTTGCTGAAGAATGTATACTTACTTAATTGAATTAAGTTATTATTATATTAAAGTAGATTAAAGTTACATTCACTAAATAAGTTAAAACTGTACTCTATTTGGTCAGTGAATAACGGCTTTATTTAGTTATTTATTTATTTATAATTGTCACTAAAACAAATATTCCACACAGGTACGCACGAATTCACGTCACTATCGAGAATATTCCGCTCGCAAATAGGCACTTAGGTATTTCTTAACTGACCGACTATAATTCGCTCTTTCGCTGTCGTTGTCTTTAGGTTTAAATGCAATAAAATAAAGCCCTCTACTGTTAAATCTATTGCGGGTAAGATAAAAATAATAATTCCTCGGGTCACAACTATTCACTTCCTTTATTTCAATAATATAACTGACAATAACAGACAATATAGTAATATAATTCTAAATGTGGAGACCTGTAATTGGCCATCTATTTTGTATCAATGTTTTCTATGCTTTTTTTTGTGCTGTTGGTCTTCCATAAACATTCAATAAATAAATAAATAAATAATGCTAGCGACTGGTAGAAATCTGACAAGTGTCATAAGGTTAACACTCTTTTTAACTCTTGTTTGGACCGACGATTACGACACTAATAGCCCCATCCGTTGGCTATAGATGACGACATTAACAACGAATCAGTTTCCAAATGAGTGATGTCAGGAGACAGAAAAATGAGCTCGCGGTCTCATTATGCAAATTACCGCGATCTGTCAATTTACGCATAACTACCGACATTACATCTACGTTTGACAATTTTTCATGATCGAACATTTATATATTTATTTAATATTCATGGAAGACCAACAGCATAACAAAGAAGCACAGAAAACATGAATATAATATAGATGGCCAATTACAGGTGTCCACATTTAGAAATATGTTAGTAATGATAATATGTTATGAAGTAAACTTAGACATGTTAAGAATTATATAACAAGAAAGAAATAAAAAATTTAAACAAAAGAAAAAGAGACTTAATTATTTGCAGAAAATACATAGGCATGTTAAGAATAATACAAAAAGAATGAACAAGAGAAAAAGAGACTTAATTATTAAGTAGAAAAAAATACTGCACCCAAAATTTTTCTTAATCTTGTGTTGCTGCACTCGAACAGATCAATATCCAATAATCTTATCAGTTTATTGAATGCATCGCATGATGCATAACTGCTGTCAACAGATAATTAATAAATTTAAGAGTTGGGCGCAAGGACATGCACCCCATTCACGTATAAAGCTAAACCCGAAACAGTTACAGCATGGAAATAGCCGGGAAATGACCAACGCAAGGAAATAAGGATTTGAAATACGCTACGTGTGATGTCAGGATGTCTGCATAAATCCAGGGCATTCATCTGTCTAACACAAACGGACCCGCAAGAGACAGGCGAGTGTCCGCTGTCCAGTAGACTGAACCACTACCATGTCAAAGGATGTTGGTGGCTTCTTGTGACTGCAGTCCTGGCCAAAAGTTAAAATTACAAGCTGTAAATAAATCGACGATCACTATTTTGAACTACTATCCAATTCACACTATATTTTGACGCTAACTTAAAAAAAATCATGTGTGTACTCGTGAACGCGCGGTAGAAGTTATACTTAAAAACTAAAGTAGGTAAGGACAACATTACATATCAATGACGCTCAATGTATTAAGCTGTAAAAATCTACACTAATTATCGTCGACTATTTTATCGAGTTTCATGAAAAGAATTAAAACTCATACTTACAGAAATGTAATCCCGAATATCTAAATATAATAATTTCGCTGTCTGTCCGTAATTTGCGTAACGTGACACGCAATCAGCGCGTGGCTAATGTTGCGCGTTATTACTAGCCGTACACGCGTGATAAATCTCGAAACATAATTAAGTATTATTTATTTATCATACGTAATAATAAAAAGCCTGCCAAACGTCGAACGTGGGAGGCATAAATTAATGATTCGCGTCTTAGCTAACTTAGTATAAATAGTATATTTTTGACGCGTCGTGGAAAAGCGGGGGTGACAATGTCAATTGGTTGCCGCGTTGCCGTTCGCGCGTCGGAGGATCCAGCTATTCTTTAATTCTGTAATTTTGTTTTTTTAGGCGTGAATTTGAACGGAATAATTATGCATAGATTTTACTGGAACACTAATTTCATGTGCATTCCGTGGTCTCACATTTTCGCTACGCGCATTCCCGCTACAATACGCAACTTCCGTTACAGTAATATTTTAACCTAAATGCGCCAAAAGAAGATGACTTCAAAAAAGTTTAATTTTCGTTTCAAAAAAGCAAACATTAAGGAAAATATGTATATATCAAATTGTATAGTTTAAGAAAGTAAAACGCAAATCGAATTTTTGCACATTCGAAAGTATGCCATGAGACCATCAAAATGTTCCACATAATTATTCGATATAATGTAAACATTGAATAAAATTTGAATAAACATTGAACATTGAATTCGGCAAATATCAAAAATTCTTTCAAAATTTTTGGATGCAATACACCCCTGGTGTGTTTTTCTTGTGAATTTTCGTATTGCCTTTCCATTAATACATTCAAAACAAATAGAAAATGGAGTTTTAAAATTAGTATTTTACAAAAAAAGAATAATATCATACTACGGTTTTTTTATGTATTTAAAAAATACGGGTACCCGGTTACGGGTTCGTTGTTTTATGAAACTTACAAACATCAAAACTTGGTTCTTAATCTAAGCCCATCATCCCTATTAATATTCACCGACTGTTTAAATCGCCGGATATCTCATGGTATCCGGAGCTGCAAAATCAAGTGAATTGACGACTCCGCACAGATAATTATCTGGCAGCAGATGGAACAGTGACATAACTCCACAAAAACTCTTGATAACACCAGTCTCCGACACGTATCACCACCAAAGATCGGTCGTAAGTCCGATTTACACCATAAATGACTTTAATACCTACTTTCCTATATTGAAAATAAAATACAGTTTCGTCTCTGTGAGACATCCATAATATATATTAATTGATTAAAGATATATAAATATTAGAGGAGTCTCATAAAGACGAAGGAATTTTTTATATGGGAAACTGGATATTTCATACTTACCACGACACATATACTAGTTTATGCAGATAACAAATTTTCAGCCACAAAGGAAATAATAAAAATACATATGGAACAAGGTGTGCAAAGTAAACAAGTATAAAACTTCCAAAAAAATGATAGATTTGGTAGTCTATCATGGGTGGAATTGGTTAACGTCGGTTGCATCATGTAAAGTGATCACTTAGCCAGCTATAAACACCTAAAAAGACTTTCTTACCTTCTTTTCCATATTCTTTGTGTACCTTGATTAATATTATAAGTAATTTTAACTGACTTAAAAGTCGCAAAATTTTGCAAATATACTGAGTATACAGAATGGCGCGTTTTTTGCACCGTATGGGACAGGTTAAATTATAACTCAAGCTATGACCCGGGCAACGCAGTTATTATTAAATTCCCAACTACAATGTTCCCTTTGCAATACAAATCAGCACAATTACATTCCACTTGCAACGGATTCACTTTGTTGTCGCCGATCATCGGCCAAACTGAATGCAAATTTGCGGACAATTTCAACAGATCAAAGCAATTTGAGGGTAAAACGATTGGACTGCGCACAGCATCCATTCAGGACCGATAACCACAATAATGTTTGCTCCTCCATTACCAGTTCGACCAAAGCATACCTTGGAAACGTGACACAGCGACACGACCCCGTTTTATGGAAATTGCTTTGCTGTCGGCAAGACCTGTATGCAAAGTGAATACGACAACGGAATTGTATGCAATACTGGGGATGTTAAATTTCACCCCTATGAGAAAACTTATTTTGTCGTACTGCAAGGTTATCGATTTTTTGATTGCCCTGGAGTAGTGTCTGCGTCGTTAGTTTTTTAAATGCATTTCTTCGACTTAGAAACCTTGAAATGAACCTTGAAAAACCTTTTTATTAATTAACGCCCTATAAGGCTTTTACAACCGATAGGTATAGTGTACATTAATAAGAATACATAGTTTAAAAAAACAAGTATATAACAAGCACAAAGAATAAGAAAAACATAATATAATAAAAATTTAAAAACAAAAAAAAGTAATAATGTAGAGCGAAAACCAATAGCACAAGCTTTGAAAGTCATAATATAATAAAAGTATAAATACAAATACAAATCAATTATTTAAGTCACTTTTATTCAATCTAATATACCTATAAAATAAAACATACGTAGCAGTATAATAAAACATTTATTAACGATGATGCGTATCGCATAGCAACATAAAACAAGTGTTATTTAAATGTGGATGACGTTCGAAATAATTCTAAATAAATAACATTTTCAATTTTGACGTTCGCTTAATACAGCGTGTTAATACATGCTCATCACAAACAAAACTATATTCCGTTAAGAACCACTACTCGTAGACACACGGTGTTGACCTTGGGAACCGCGCAATCTTCATAAAATTGTTAATATAGAACTCATTCCTAAATTGTATTCATTGGTTTGCGACATTTTTTTTTCCGAATACTATTTACAAGTTGTTTTATCATAAAGAAAGTATTTATTGTTCATTGTGATGTTCATAAAAAAGTATTGTGTAATTACCTAAATCATTTCAAAATGTTCATAAAATATTTACACTCTGTATTCTAATGTCACTCTAAGACCATCTATTAGGGCCAACAATGACCGATTGACGGTCTGTTTGTTAAAAACATAAAATAAAGTCTGATGGAGGTATTGGGATAGCCAGATAGCTCTTGCGCAGAATCTTAGAAAGTATATACGCAAAACCAGTCATATAATTTAAGATTGTAAAAAAGACAAACAGATATTGAGTTATTTAATAGAAAAAATTAATACAAATACGAATGAATTACAATTATAAATCAAATTGTATGATAAAAGGCGATTATTGGAGCTATGCCGTGTAAATAGGCACAGCTCCAGGGAGATAATTTGTCTGTGCAAATAATAATCGTGTTTAAAAACAAGCCAATCGGGATAAAGGTCAGACCCAAAACTACCCAAGAATAACATCTACTGACTTACCAGATGGCTGGATCCTGGATCTCTTGCACCAAACTGCGGCGTTCCTCCCATGCGATTATTTAATTTAATTTAGAATTCGATAGTCATGTCTTGCACTTGTAGGTAGGTATGTTACGGCGCTGATTCTATATATATATATATAATATATATATATATTACATACCGTGTGCTGGCGCGAGCAGACCAAAAGAAAGCGTAATGTAAATCACAGTGTGATGGCGAGGTTTATTAAGTTATATAAAAAAGGAATGCGATGTGAAAAAAATGTCACTGCCGACGCTTCAAGGTCAGAGTGCGAAGTGAGCTGTCATACTAATGCGACATCTGTCGTCGCATCCCAAGCCGTCTATCCAGGGGAGAGTCACTCCGGATGGTCTCTGGTAGAACAAATATCGCGATTGACATGACAGACAAAAAATACAATAATTATTTGCACAAACACAAATAAAATACTTTTTCTGTCTTGCAATAGTCAACGTGTATTGACGTAAGTCAAAATTTAATTGATATATTTATTATTATATTTTTGTACGTTTTGATGTTTCGGGACGTATTGTTTTGCTTCGGTAAGTACTAACTTTGTACTCAGAATCTCTACCTGTGGATCTTAACGTAAACTTACCAAAGTGGAGCTTGTAGTGTACATAGAAATCAGAAAATATTGTTAGAGAGTCCTAAATACTGATAATTACACATAATTGAAGTCTTTCGAGCGTGAAATTGAACAAACTATCCCAGAATATTCCAAAAGTGATGGATTATTATAAATACCCTCAGAGTTGTTGTTGTGGCATTCCTGTGATTACACAGATAAAAGCGAAACTGTGCGGCGGCTCAGTGTGGCCAGTAGCGTGAATACAGACATCCGGCGAAATTGAGCGGAACGACCTAGTAATAGACAAAGATCGCAGCGAAGATTCTAGTGACGTGAATTAGTGCAAATCTGTCTGAAATATTCTAGAAACAATATTGTGAATTTAAGAACGATGCTTCTATTAAATTTGCATCCAGTGATTTTGTCTAAAAAATAAAAGGTTATAAAATTATTTAAAGTATTTCATTTGCCTTCCATAGCCACGATACCGGGATCATATTCACAAATCTATGACAACTTTAAATTAATAAAAAAACTAAAATTAATTTAACATTACATTTTGATCAATTCTGTAAGAAAACTTTTTCTTAAATTACTGATATACCTACATTTCAAGTATTCACTCAAAGAATGTACCAAAGAAACAAAATATATATAAATATAAATTCCTCGCTGTAGCTTTAAAGCTATTGACGGGTCTTACCTTAAATCCCTACCCGATCCTGAGTCCAAACCCGAATTATCTTCGGTTCCATAAATGGGTTGTATTTTAAATAATTCTGTTTTTTCCCTAAAAAAATTGGCGAACGACGAAACAACGATGTCCATTTGTTTTCGCAATTTATTCACTTTTTTGGTTTTCTATTTAGTTATAAATAAGTGATTGTAGATAAATTGTTTTTAACATAAATTCACATCGAATTCATATTGTATTATTAGCTCGTACTTAAATCCTTTGTTACCAGAAGCACTCCTTTCACGGAAGTAAATTCCTAACTTTTCCATTAGTATGTAAATTGGAATAAATTTTATGAAACTCGTTTACTGTTTTGCATTTGGTTTCTCTTATTATTATAAAGTTTAATATTTAATCAATTGATCATTTTTAAAATAGAATATGTTTGGGCACTGTTTCTATACCTTTTCTATACATTTTTGGAATCGGAAGGACTTTGGAGATTCCGTGAATCGACGATGCTCGTATCTCTAATAAGCTAAACTAGTAGTTCTCTGTCATCTCAGCTACTTCCCTGGTAGACAGTGGTGCCTAATTACCTTATAGATATGCAGAAAATTTGCCTTAAAAATGTATTGTAGGAGTCAGCCTCTAACATCCGGCTGCTTCAGTGTTCTGAGAAATTTAAATTAAATGTAAAATGTAAATGTTGTGTTAGGATGAAAAACATGCAAATTCGGTAAACATGTGCGTACATTTCTGACAATAAATTTCTTTACGTAATCAATGAATAAGTAATTATTGAAATATAAGTTATTATTGCAGTGCATTGAGAAACCAGAAACTGCAACTTCTTAGCGATTATTGTTGATTTTTACATGAATATAACCAACACAAAAAAGTGTCTAAAAACAGAAATCCTGCGCGAAATTGCGCGGCATACGACCGGTTAATAATACATGAATATATTATATATATATTTTTTTTATTTTTAAATATAAATATTTAAAAAAATATTTTTTCGAGCAGTTAAACGTTTAAATAGTTTGTAAATTTAGTACACTTCTGCAAACCGCACTCAATATCATTGAAAATCTAGAAGATTCGTTGATGGCACTAATATTAAATTCGGTACTGTTACAGGATGTACGGTTCGGTAAGACTAGGCAGAAAATGTTCAATAATATTACTTGAAATCTAATGATGTGTATTTACGAACGATTCTTTGATCTCTCTCGATAAAGGTATGTACTGGTTGCGTCATTCTGAAATGAAATGTAATGAAAACTTGTCTGGGGTGCCATATCAGGTCTGGATAATTTAATTCTCGAACAGAATTTAATCATTAATTATATTTTTTTAATAAATTGAATCCTGGTATTAAGACTAACACAAGATGTGTGTAATTTGAAATACGAACAAAAGAAGAACGAAAATATTTACAGTTAACCGTGAGGATTATTTGCGCCCTGTATCCATCCGCTTATTCCTGCCTCTACTGATTCATGTCACACATACCACGCTACACTCACATAGTACAGACTAATTCATATTTACTTTGGTTAACAGCTTCATCATCATCCTCAGCATCGTGATTTTCAGGACCTCTCGCCCTTTGGACTATTCTTTTCCATCTTCCCCGCCATCCTGCAGATCGTAGCGCTTTTACACCCCTCTTGTGTATGTGTAAGTTCGTTTCATTAAATTGCTGTAAAGATTAATCCCAATGAATTGAAGACGGAAAAAAATTATAGAAATTTCAAAACTAAATTGAAAAATCTACTAAAAAATCAATATATACTTTTAAATGTTATTACGCTACCTTCTTAATTTTTATAACTGTATATAATTTTTCTAGATACATTTTACTTTTATCAAATTATATAATTTTTCACTATTCAATGAAAATATAAAGCTACTAATGATTGCATTAACAATATATATGACAATGCCCCCAAATTTTAAACACAATTAAATTCTCTATTAAAAGTGGGTAAGCGTTAATATTCTCACTCTGTTATGCTTCTTATTTATCCCTGTACTTTCCTAACGCATTGTTTAGGGGTGCTGGGGTCGGCTTTTTTCGTTCTCAGGCTGTATTTTCTTGGGTTCTGGGTATCGCTTTCATCCAGGCCGTTTCTCCGTAGAATTTTGGAGCATTGAGTCATCCAGAAGTTCTTTGATCTTCCTCTGGATGACTGTCGATTGCCTGCTTCACCGTGTGGTCTGGTGGTCTCCCTGCGCCCATACTATCTCAACTGTCGTTCCTCCAGTTTCTTGTTTGTGTCCGTAACACCCATGGTACCGCAACTGCGTAATATTTTAATTCTTTATTTTAGTGTTACCGCTGCCGATTATCTGAACATTCGCATTTCTGTTTCAAGTTGCTTAGAGTAGGAGTTACACATAGTGTTACACATTCGGAGCCATACATTATTGCGTATCTAACAATAGTCAGGAATATCTTTCCTTTCAGTTTTATAGGCATTTTTGGTTCACACTCCTTTAAGGATCTAAATTTCATCCACCCCTCCCCTACTCTATGGGAATGTGGGAAACAACGTTATTTTGTACAAAGTAATTTAAATTTAATAATAAAAATAAAGTACGCACCGTATTGAAAACGAAATATCACATTTGATAACGATATTGAAAACGAATTAATTTGAAAAAGACATATTAAATTTGAATGAAATAATTCAACACGCTTTGATATTGTTCGTCAGTAGTCTAGACTTTGCGTGTTTAGTGTAACAAAAATGTTGCTGCGTCATTCTTATACTTTAACCTCAGATTTTATTGTTCTACGCCGCACTATTTTAGCCCGGAAACGTTTCCGGAGCGCATAATTGTCACATCCGGTTCGGGAAATCCGCAGCCTGCCCTCAAATTGCTTGCGGGAACCTTACACTCATTTTCAGCTCGGCAACTAATCGACGGACGCAGAATATGGAACGACAATATTTGACGTTGATTACACCAGGAATTAGTAGCTGATGTCATTCGTGGTGTAATTACTGATGTTTGAACGATTGTGGCCGCATATTTTTGTAACTAAGAGGAAATTTACTCTTTAATAACTGCGAAATGACTTTGTAAAAACATTATTTGTATTAATAGCAGTAAAAAACTTTGTATAAATTTATTGAGTTATCTTTGTTTCTGAATTATTGACATGTTTCGTTTACAATGGTCCCTTTATCAGGATACAACGTATGCCTACCACATGTTTCGCCTCTGTGACCGACAAACCATGCTACGGTGAAGACTAATACGCAATAATAATGATCAGCATCTTAATAGAGATGAAATCAGACACATGAAATTAAATCTTCTATATTAATAAAAAGATAATATTTTGGATAAAAACATAATTTATTGAATAATCAACATGTTTTGGGGCCTATGGTCCTTTCATCATGATACAAAGTTTACTAAAAATTTAAATTCAAAGTAACAACAAAAATAAATATATAGGGAGTTTAATAAACAATAATGAACTAATGTGAAAACAAATTTAAAAGGCATTTATTTAATAAAACTATTTTGAAAAAGAATTTGGTCATTCATAATATTTAACGATATATTGATAATTCAATAAATAATAGCGTTTTATTTAAAGTTTTTTCTTGTTATTAACATAAAGTTTATTTCATTTGTTCCGAGAATTGGAATGTTTTGTAGTACAATTTTGATCGTTTGCAATCAATTATGAGGGCTATGAAGTCTGCCGACTTCCACTTTACCTTACACTATAAATCACCAACTCCGACTTCGTAG
Source organism: Agrypnia vestita (assembly GCA_016648135.1). Taxonomy (NCBI): domain Eukaryota; kingdom Metazoa; phylum Arthropoda; class Insecta; order Trichoptera; family Phryganeidae; genus Agrypnia; species Agrypnia vestita. The sequence goes on from JADDOH010003547.1 coordinate 17,838, forward strand.
ACCTGGTTTATTTAATATAAAAAATAATTATTAAAATATGGAATTGAAGGTGTATATAGTTATTATTATTTTGAATGATTATTCTTATATCTAATATTTTCATAAGCACCATCGCAGATGCACGATATGCGAATCAGTGAAATTCACATAGGTACATATACATATAGAATAAGTTATTTTGAATCAAATTTGGTTAAGTTTGCATTTTTGATTCTTTCTGAAATGTTAATTACATAGAATTAATAGATTGAAAATTTAATAAGCCTTATATAATTTAGCTTGCAATATTTTTTTGGTATTATTTGTTGATTTTTTCTGAAATCACAAGATTGTTTCTGTTTCTGTTCCCAGGACTAAAGTCGTGAAAACGTTCCAGCCACGAAATACACGCCCACAGGACTTAAAAACAGTAAGTGCACAAACAATTTCTTTCTGTATACACAAAAATAAAAAACAATATTTTTTTAAATGTTAATATTTTCATAATAATCTATTTATATAACCTACGCAATATAGTGAACAAAAATACTATTAAAATGGTGTATTACGCGTTGGTGCAGTCCCTCTTACGGTATGGTATTATTGGGTGGGGAGGGGCTTATAAGTCCACCCTAGAGCTATTAATCATAATGCAAAAAATAATTATTAAAACGATTCTCAGAAAACCTTATGACTATCCTACTGTAAGTATATTTCAGAATTTAATTTACCGTCACTCAAAAAAATATACAAAAAAAAACTCCCCATGCCAAATTTACAAAGAATATTTTATAAATAAATCGCACCCCTTAGACTTTATAAGTAATAGACCTAGAACAAAGGGACAAATAAAGATACTATCTTTAATAACCACCATGGCACAACATCATTATACATACTTGGGAGTTAAATGGTACAACACATTGTTGTCGCAAAACAAATTTCAAGAAAGCAACATTCCAAAATACGAACAGTTTAAGAAAGAAGTCAAATCCTTGATTTTCGACAACGATGAATTGTAACATTGCCCACATGTCTCTTTTGTACTTTAATTCTTTAGTTCTTCTTTTCTACTTTAATTTAGCTTGTAAATACTCCTCCCATAAACTCGAGCTTAGGCTCATATTATGGTGAGTATAATGTCTGTAAAAATGTTATAATATAGAATCAATTCATTCTAAAAAACACATATATCTACTGTATAAATAAAGAAATAAAATAAAATATATTGCAACGGATGGACTCGGAGAGGCTCTTATCCCGCCCTTGGGGCTAGGAGAAGATCCTCCGAGGTCCGTTGTTCACCAGCTAGATTCAGTCGGGGGTCGTGAGGTACGTTCACTGGAAGTCTGCTTGCAGCAAAGGGAGTTCAAGCAAGATGGATTCACACAATGAGCACAAATATTTGGTTTTATTACAATTTAATTCCAAAAATAAAATGAAAATGAACAAGGATCTTTCAATATTCCATAAATAATAAGATAAAACAATGTTTTAGAAATAAAATAAGCGTTAAATACAACCGAGATGTGAATAAAATATTATTGCGTTCTCAAATAATGTTCTTAATATGATATAAAAGCTGAAATTCTAGTCTTATTGCGTCAGATCCCCAGCATTTGCAACAAAAAAGTTATTGAAATACAGCCCAAGGCCTTGTTATTTGAGTTGTTTATAAGGCGAACTTGTCAATTTAAAGAAATCAAAATTAAATGATAAAAGTGTTTTGTTAAAGAGGTTCAAGAAGATCAAGCGGCGAAACAAATCTAAATATTAAACGTGCGGACGAAGACTTGTTATAAACAACAAGATGGGGATGCAAGCAAGATTTGGGTAGAAACAAATTTTAGGAGCAAGTGAGGTTATCGTAAGATTGCAATTTTTTGCCATACGGGCCAAGCAAAGTATATGAAGAAAACTAATAATGAGGTAAAAGACCCAAAATGCTTCAAGCAGTAGTTGATTTATAATGTCTGACATCACCCTTTTAAATCTTAAATAAAATCATATTAATTTAACATGACTAGAATGTCACAGCGGCAGCTGAGGGTTATGAATCCTTTCTTTACAGATAATAAAATACAGGACATCTTGAAAAATAGGGATTATCCAGTTGCAAGCAGTTGGTAATTTCGAAGATGGAACGATGCGGCAGAATTTAAATGATGAGGTTACAAACAGTATTCCCAGACATTGCGAAGCTGAGATGTGGGTAGGTGTGCGAAGATACTGACTAGACGGAAGATTCTTCATTTGTCTTCAACCAACGTCCTTCTGGGCACAATTTTACATGAGAAAGATTCGTTTTTACTTGTGATTACGCCGTGATGTCCGGGACGGCAGCTCGAGCGTAGTCGGACGCCGACGTCGCCATCTTGTCCATCTGGCTTTGCCGCGTCGATCTTGAGTTTTGCTGGCTCGTGTGGATGCGGTCCAGCGGGGATGAACGGGGTCCAAGGGTGTTGATCGGGTCGACAGGATTTATAGGGTCGCCTTGTGATTACGCCGTGATGTCCGAAACGGCAGCTCGAGCGCAGTCGGACGCCGACGTCGCCATTTTGTCCATCTGTCCACAGGGTCGAATGGAATTGATAGGGTTGCCCTGTGTGGAGATACATTACGAAACAACATTAGTATAAGATACACAAGTATAACAAGGCCATGTTCTATTTACCTAGCGATCACGTTCAAAAATGTAACCTTACCGCGAAGAATCGCGGGCGACCCTCCGCTAGTTCGACCTCTCCGTGACAGCAAAGCGGTTTGCGGCTATATTCACTCAAAAGTAATCAGTGTTCCCCGTGCACAAATTATTAGGTGTTTTTAAAACAATGTTGCTAACCTAGAAATGGGCTAATTTTTATAATAAAATCTATTTAACTACAAGGTAGGTTTTTTATATAAGTGAGCGGCTGTCGTGCTCACTGAGGTAGTGAAAGAGAAAAAAAATGTCACACTGTATATATATATATATATATACAGGGTTATTTGTAAAACATTAATAACCTCGCAGAACTATATTCCTGCCTTGATTATGAGTCAAAAATGTTCAAGCTATTATGACCTAATAGTTATGGAGATATGCGACATCAAAGTTTGCATTTTTTTTCAATATTTCTGACTTATTTTTTGTTAAACGTTGGACTATCATTACAAAAACTCATATCGATTACAAAAAATTCATTTGTTTCAATAAAAGTTAAATAAAATGATAAAAACCCTGAAAAAATTCCAATTGGAATTCGAAGGTTTTTATTTTTTTATTTGACTTGTATTAAAGGGAATGAATTTTTCATATTCGATATAAGTTACTGTAATGATAGTCCAACGTTGTACAAAAAATAAGCCAGAAATATTTTTAAAAAAATGCTAACTTTGATGTCGCATATCTCCTTAACTATTGATATTAGGTCATAACAGCTTGAAGATTTTCGTCTCATAATCAAAGCAGGAATATAGTCCTGCGAGGTTATTAATGTTTTACAAATAACCCTGTATATATATATATTTAATATAATAATACAATGCACGGATAAGAACGTAATATTTTTCATCTTTACTTTAGTAATGTCTTTGATTAATTTTAAAAAAAGCAAAAAAGTAGGACTATTACATATCGATTTTTTTATTCATGGCTCTCTACAGTCGGCCACTGACGAATCAGTTGCAAGTATCATTACATTATTTTGACTATATAATGGTGTAATTTTTTTTTATGGATAGGGATTGAAATAATATTAATCACATCTAAATAATAATGAGTTTGTCGATCCTCTTCACGAGCTGAAACTAATAAATGAAGAAAGTAAATTTTGGTTAAAAATGAACAATTTATTTAATTATATAATATATTGGTTTATTGATAGTTATTATCAATATAATCAATTTTCTCCCTACGAGAATGAAAATTTTTGGTTTTTTTAGCACTACGCCAGCAGTACAGCGTGCCGCGTATACATATCCAAAATAATTGTTGAATTTTAAGCCGTTTAGTCAAAATTTTCCAGCATATGAAAAAGAGACAACGCATATTTTCTCCCTACGAGGACGATTTCGGATTTTGTAAAAATGTTTGATTTTTTACCGCTATGCCAGCTTTACAGGGTGTCGCATGCACATATCCAAAATAACCGTTAAATTTTAAGGAGTTTGATCAAAATCTTCAAGTGTGTGAAAATAAAATAACGCAAATTTCCACCCCACGAGAAGAAAAATGAAAAAACAACACACGGCACCCGGTGTAAGTACCTATACATATTTCAGCTTTGGTAGTATAAGTCTGACGGTCGCTGACTCCTACTTTATTTATATTCAATACTCGTCTTACATTTTTTTCAATTACTTCTCTTTACCCTCTTCACCCACAAACTTTCCACATGCCTAAACCATCTGAGAGGCTCTTTCTTTATTCTTTCATGTATTTTACAAATACATCAGCATTCCTCGCTGCTAGTTTGCTTATTCTTCGCTTTATTACATACTCGAATGTACGTACACATATTTTTGAGTGGCCGCATTTCCATAGCATTCTACTTTTGCTAATTCCAGGCTCCACTTTCGTACAATAGAGTTGGAATTTGTGATTTTCCAACTGAGGGTCTGTTATTTGCCAACTGAGGGTCAAGTTATTTCATTTGCAGATGATACTGTATTTCTTTGTAAGGCAGAACATGGGAAACTGCTCACAAATTAGCAGAAAGTGGTATAGTGACCATTAAACAGTGTTCTCAGGTTTGTATTTTCTGGGGTATTATGCCGTGTTATTACGACCTTTCGGGCCGACGTTTCGGATCCCATTGCAGGGTCCATAATCAGGGCTGATGTGTGACAACACAGTGTGGCAGTTATTAGTAACTTATATTAAAACAAATGTAAAATAAACAATTAAATAAACAAATAAATAGATAAATAAATTAGAGAGGTTACTAATCTATGGCGTGGAGGACTGCCATTAATTTAATTTAAAAAGTACAAATGCATGAATACTAAAATAAACAGAAATACATGTATTATAAAATAAATTTAAAATGATATCTAATAAATCATAAATAAAATTTGAAAAGAATAATAGTGAAATTAGATTGGATGGAATAAAAAGTGTGGGTGGTAATTGTTTGGAACTTATGCTAACACTTCTTGAGCGAAATAATTTCTACCCTCCTTCCTCTCCCTTTCCGCTTCCTACCGCACCGCGGTCAGTTGCTCGGCAAATTTTGAACCGGTGCGATGCAGTTACGCGATCTTATGCAAACTTGGAAGCTTGTTATACATATATTCCCTGTGAACGTGAATGCCTGTGAACGAAGTGATATACATCCCTATTAAAATAGTCCATCTACGGAAGCAACGGGAGTCCGGAGAGATCGGAAAGTGGATGAAATGGTGGGTCTATGTTTCTTTATTCATTTTTACTTCCTTCATCATTTTTACTTCTTTTCTTTTAACTCGGGGCGTCTGTTTGCTTGCTTGACGAAAAAACTTTGGATCGATTTTTTACGTTTTTCCCGTGATCCAATCGAGCTGAAACATTGCAGACAGACTTTTGGCGATGATAAAAATGATCTAAAAAATTTTCGTTTAAAAAAAAAAAATAATTATAGTATAATTTTGGATTTTTCGAAATTTTTTATTACTCGCTTTCGTAGCGTCGCCCGACTCGAGCCCAACGCGTAAGTTAAGCGCCAAACCTGTTTCCACTAGTAAATGAGAAAGGGAGTATAATAAAAACTTGGTTTTTATGGGTTAGTTTTTTTAAAAATACGAAATTTCCTAGTACCGACAATTTTCTGTTACGTCATTGTTATACCGGACCATTGATACGTAGGCTCATACGAGTAATTGGTGCTTTATCTTCTCTAATCATCTTAGCATCCCCTAATCACCCCATTTTGTAATCCAATTTACCTAAAGAGGGGGCAGGGGATGGGTGGAACTAAAATACCAAATTGCGGGGAAGTGGACCTATGACGTATAAGACAATGAGTGTGCAATGTACCGTTATATGATTAACGATTGTAGGAGGAGCTATTAGGACTAATTAATTAATTAAAAACGAGAATATAAAATCCATCCTTATATGTACCTATGTGCGAGATAAACAGGAAAATACAGCCTTCAGAATGTAAATTAAATCAATGGTAAAAATATGATATATTTAACTTTTCAACGCAAGAAAACACTTTGTGGCTTGACATTATAGGACATTTAAGAATAAATCAGTATAAATTTTAAACGACTTTATTGCTTTATATTTGTCAACTAGTTTCGGTTGGACTCAACCTTCTTCAGGACAATTACAATATAGTCTATATTATAATTGTCCTGAAGAAGGTTGAGTCCAACCGAAACTAGTTGACAAATATATAGCAATAAAGTGGTTTAAAACATTGTATTTAATTTATTCTTAAATTTCTTATGATATATTTAAAAAAAAAAAAAACGAATTGAAAAAATAATACTATAAACATAGGTTGAACGGTGAATTTTTTCTAACCTATTTCTTTAGGCATGTACTTAAACTTGAATAATCTATTAACGATGAAAAACAAAAATCGTTTTTCGAAAAATTTCCTCAGTTAGGTATTCATTTAAATTTAGTGTAACTTAGTTAAAATCATTGCTGATGTATAGATGTCGTAGTTATTTATTTTAAAATTTAATAAATTCACAATATTCTTTGTGTAATTTTCTGGGATATTTCGCCGTGCATTTGACCTCTCTGGCCGACGTTTCGGATCCCATTGCCTGCTTTCAGCACGATATTGCGAACTTAACTTTAACATCAAAACTTATACGTAACATCAGCCCTGATAATGGACCCTACAATTGTTTCTTGTTGGTCTTGTGATTAGGACTCTCGCCTCGGGATCCAAAGGTCGCGGGTTCAAACCTCACTCTAGGCCAGCAAGTTAGTCCTATTTTCATAGCACAAGCGTTTGAAAATAGTAAAAATATTGATGTGCCACGTATTCCGTGTGCGCATCTCTATTTATTTAAAATATTTAAAAAAATTGGATCCGAAACTACACACTGAAGATTTATGGGTGAAGTTTCCTGAAATAATTCTTGAAATCAAAACCGGAAAGGCATTGTCTTCTTTTCAAATCTGCAAAAAGAAGATGTTCAGCACCACGAAATTTATTCTTGTATAGAACCGTAATGATAAGAATGATAGAAAAATTTTAATTTTTGAATTTTTTCTTAAGAAGTGGCGAGTTATTTATTATAATATCATGTGGGGTATAAAAGAAAAAACAGCCATATCAAATAAAAAAAATTAAGCCGTTACCGAGGATCACTAATTTATACATTTTATGTATCTATTCCTTCCAAAATCATGTTTCCTATAAATTAATAAACTATGTTTCCTGTATATTCTTGAATTCAGTACATTAAAAATTAGTTATCCTCCAAGACAGCATTAATTTTTTTTTGGATATTGCTGCCTTTGCTTTTATACCCCCCACATATACTATTTTATTGTATTTTTTTACCGAGTATTAATCGTTTTGTCAGTTGTCTCCTGAATTGAGAGATGGTTTTATTTATTATCTTTTTTGTTATTTTGTTTTAAAAGTTGTTTTAGTAGAAATACTGACATAACGCAAGGTGACTTTTTTTTTACCCGAATTTTATTTATTGAAATCATTTTTCCACAAAACCTCATTGTAAATACATTAACACGCAATCCGTGGAAAAAAATGCTTACGTTGTTGGGCTTAAGTTAAGAGAGCTTAATTTTTTTTTTTAAATAATCACCGGCATCCAAACAAACATTACCACGTAGACAGAATAACTGTTAACATTTTTAAAGTTATTAAAATACTAGCTGTAACCCGTCAAAAATGACGGTACTTAAAACATGTCGGTTCCTACATAATAAGTATTTATTTATTAAAAAAAAGATAAAGTATTTATATTTTATACTTAAAAGAAGTTGCGGACGTTACACGAAGTTACGACGGACGGATGGACAGACAGCGAAATTATTATAATTGGGATTGGTTTTATTCTATTCCCTTTCTCCCTTACGTTCACCGGAAATTTTATTTATCTATTAAATTTTGTACAAATTTTTTTGTATATCATGCTATTACGCCGTCAATAAAAAAAACTAACAATGTTTGGCCGTAAATATGGTGAATATAATTGTGGTACCATTAGAAAGCATCGAATGTAGATCTTTTTTGATTATAAGTAAAATTTAACCAAAAATTAATGCCAGAGCCATAACTGTTTGAAAATGTTTTTATTTTTTTAAGGGGTGTCAACAAAGTTTATTTGTATAAAATGATTTTCTTTGATAAAGTAGATTTTTAAAAATCGGTGTAACTTATCTCGAAAACACAAGCAGCTAATACTTTATTATAAAATAATTGACATTTCATGTGCAGATATAGAATGTACTTTTGATATCCTCAATTAAAAAGTTTATTTCTATCTTACCTTATTTATTGGAATTGTATCGTACTGCATATTTTTTTAATTGTTTCTTATGAAGGGAATCATATTATTATGTACTTATGAATACATAATATTTAGTTTAATATATGCCATGACAGAATACTATTTCGGTGCAGTATTTTATTAAATTTACAGGAACACTATACGTATGTTACAATATTTTTACCATGTTTAAAGCAACTATCCAAAATAATGCAGATATTAGGAACGAATGTAAAGCTGATCTTAAAAAAGGGTCGCTCAGATGGTTTGGGCATATTGAGCGAATGAATGAGGAAAGAATGGTAAGAAAGGTATATAATGCAAGTGTTGATGGCGCCAGAAAGAGAGGGCGACCGCGGAAGACGTGGCATGACCAGATTAACCAGATACTGGAAGATGATCCCGTTAGAAGCCTCAACAACCGGCGAGCTTGCATGCGAAGATGTATGAATGTGGATGAGGCGAGAGTTGTATGTCAGGACAGAAGAGTATGGCGCTCTATCTTCTCTGCCTACCCCCACGGGGAAATGGGGTGATGGTAAGTTAGTTAGTTAGTTGAAGGAACTATTCCAAACTAAGTCATACGATGAATTAATAAGTAAAAAAATCTAATATTTTAGTAATTTATGACACGCTACGGCACTGTTTTTGCAAATACTAGCTATCATTCTCACTAGTTGATGATTAGTCTAGAAGAATCGTGTGAATTTTTCCAATTTGTTTTTCTCATACCGTTGTCCAATTTTATTTCCTAAATCAAATAAAAAAATGTTGAAATTGATGGTGGGAAAAGGTTTCACCAGTAATTATGGAATTATTTCCTGAAAATTCAACAAATTTCAAATCCGAGTTGTAAATACAAAACTTTGTGAAATTGGTCTCTGCAAATTGTAATGCAACTGATACCGAGTATGGTGCGCTGCTCTGCACTTGTGTGCATGCTAGTCCGGGCGGCCATTGGGTTCATTACGGCGGTTATAATGATACGAGCGCTTTTGAGCATTATGTGCAGGCGGATATCCAACTAGGCACGCGCTAAATAATGATACCTGTTTGTAGAAATTTACTTTGAAAATACCCTCCACACTCGCCTAGAGCGATTTGATTAATAGAAATCGAATTGATCTCTTTGTTATATAGTATCATGGCTGGACAGAGAAAAATCTTGGCCCAAGGGTGCAAAAAATATCCCCGCGGAGATTTTTTCAATTGCATAACAGATTGCTCCATTTACTATGCAAGTCACAACTTGGAGTGAGTATCTATATGGAGGCGATCCTCTGCTTGATGCTTTCAATGCTATCATTAAATACATCGATACGATTGGTCAGTTCGTTTAGGAATTGCACACTACGCGTTATGGTGTGCTTATTAAAAATAGCGCGTGACTCTCGATTTCGCAAATAATTATTTGATACAAACAGAGCATAATTCTCTAGCAAGTTCGGAGCATCAATTATATTTCTTAAAATTTTAACCTCCAACATTACTAGGCCCTCCTGTCTGCGCGACTCGAGGCTGCGGTAGTTGCATTCCCTCAGCAGTACTCCATGTTTCATGAATGTAGGATATTCTCCGGTTCTGCGCATGTATAAGCAGTGCAAGAATTTATTTTGAATCTGCTCAATAATGTCGATGTACTTCTTTTAGTGTGGGCTCCAAACTGCCATTCCATATTCCAATTTTAAACGAATAATGAAATCGTACATTTGCTCGACGCACTTCTCATTCAAAAATCCTTTTGATATGTGTGTTACGAAACATAAAGCTTACAACAGATAATATAAGTTGCCATGTTTATACATTCTGATTATATTAGGTCCTTACATATGAAATTGGCGTTTAGTATGGGAGGAACATAAAGCCGATTTTTTTTATTATAATATATTTATTTAATCAAAGTATGTACCATTGCTATCTATGCACTTTTGCCATCTCATAGGTAGTTCATCGATCCCTTTACTAAAAAAAACCATTCGGACGGGAATCAATAAAATCTTTGAAGGCGGTTTGGACTGCCCCATCGGAGTTGAATTTTTTCCTTTGCAAGAAGTTATCCAAATTTCGAAAAAAATGGTAATCTGTTGGGGCAAGGTCCGGAGAGTACGGTGGATGTCTTAGACATTCCAATTGAAGCTCCTCTAATTTGGTAGCCGTCTGTTGTGCAGTGTGTGGTCTAGCGTTATCATGAAGCAGCAGTGGCCTAGAGCGATTAACCAGCCTCGGTTGTTTAGCAGCTAGCTTTTCCATCATGGTTTGCAGTTGCTGACAATAGACATCTGCCGTAATCGTCTGGCCAGATTTAAGAAAGCTGTAGTGAACGACACCAGCACTAGTCCACCAAACGCTCACAAGTAACTTTTTTGGAGTCAATTTTCGCTTGGGGCATGGTTTGGCTGGTTCGGCAGGGTTCAGCCATTGCGATGAGCGCTTCCGATTATCGTACAGGATCCACTTTTCATCACAGGTAATGATTCGATTTAAAATCCCTTCATTATTGTGCCGGTTGAGTAATGCAACGCAGCAGTCAACGCGCGTTTGTTGATTTGCTTCACTCAATTCGTGAGGTACCCACCTTTCAAGCTTTTTCACCTTACCAATTTGCTTCAAGTGGATTAAAACAGTTTTATCACTAACACCGCAGCCTGCAGCTAACTCGGATGTGGTTTGCGATGGATCCGCTTCCACAATAGCCTTCAATTCTTCATTATCAACTTTGGTCTCCGGCCGTCCACGGGGCTTGTTCTGCAGGTCGAAATTTCCAGAACGAAAACGTTGGAACCAAAAACGCACTGTGTTTTCTTTTGCGGCACCGTCGCCATACACATCATTAATCCTTCGAGCCGTTTCTGCAGCACTGGTGCCACGGTGGAACTCGTACTCGTAAATAACGCGATATTTCAAGTTTTTCATTTTGTAAACTGAGTGACGCAAAGAAAAAAACAATTGAGGAAAAAACAAATGAATTATAATTTTCAAAACACAAATACATGAGTAAATAGCTGTATAAATTTGGATTTGGAATTCCTAACCAAAGAGAAGATATTTGAGATCAAATTTGCCAGTACGGCAAAACGCCAATTTCATATGTAAGGACCTAATATTATATATAATTATCTTACGTCTCTGATGTAGTATGGTGTATGTCATTGGTACATGATTCTGTAACTTATTTCGTTGTACACGTTTTGCGTGGCATGCACGTAATCTAAACGCGCTCAGCGAGCTCGGAGCGCTTGCGGCTTCACGCGAGGCGCTTTCATTATTCTCTTGGCCTTAACCACGCTAAAAGTAATACTGCGTGCACTCCTCGATATCGTGTATTTAAATATGGAATCGAACATTCATTGATTATTCATGTAACAATAGTGTAAATAGTTTTTTCCTCTATATTTTACCTGCGTGCTTTGCTGCCTATTACTAACATTACAGGTACCTATATAATCGTAACGACTAACATATTTACTTAAATTAAACACCGAAGGGAGCCAATACGCTAATAGAGGCTAGTCCCCTTCGGATCAACATTCGCAACAATCATTATTTTTAAATTTAAAAGTATTAACAATCGACAAGCATGAGCATGAAAGATAAATACAGATGAGGCAAAAGTTGCGAGTTAAGTGTGTATTCTATTCTCTCTCTATCTATCCCCCCGAGTAAATGGCGTGATGATGAGATGGTTCGAAATTAATTAAAAATTTAAAACGATTGTTTTGAAATGTATATAACAGAATTGGTGATTTTTTTTCAGTTAGATATCACTTTATCGGATAAAATATTTTACTTTCTTTCAAAACGTATATTACCTATAAATGTTAAAAAATCCGTTATACGAGTATATCCTTTTATGCCCCTTTTTTCAACGCTTTATTCCTTGCTACAGCGATTACGCCCTTAAGGCAAACTCCCAGCTTAGGTCAATTCACCGCAAGAAAGGCTAACAGCTGCGCACTTTCTGGAGAACCTTTTGTCTTTTTTTAATTAACTTTTTTACAACTTTACAATTTTTAAGAGAAAATATTTTTTAATTTTTAACAAAATAATACTGAATGGACTTAAAATTACTATATTATATTGTGACTAGTGGGGAACGAAATGAAACACTTGTAACAAGTCTAAAATTTTCTTAACTTAAATTCACTGGACACAATTCCGTAACTTGCACTAATTGGGTCGCTAAAATATTCCAATCGTCTCTGGTACACTTTATTCGCCCGTTGTCTATTCGTCCGGTTCGCAGTTCGCTTACTTATACGTCGGGATGTATGTTTTCCGCCGCTTGTCAAAATTAATTGAACTCACAGCACAGTCATGACGACTTCGATTTCTCAAATTTCGATTTCTCGAACCTTCTCGTATAAATTTGCGTATTCGCCCTGCAATGAGAAATATAACACTTTATTCTCACTCTTATTAGGTAAAGAAATATAGAAGGGACGGGCGAAAAAGACGGCTTGGCTTCGTAATCTCAGAAAGTGCTTCAATGTCCAAAATACCGACAATCTTATATTGAATTGGAATGAATTGGATAAATTAGCATTAATTATCTTGATCACAAACCTTCAATAGAAAACGGCTCATGAATAAGAAATGAAATAAATAATTATTCGCATCTCTAATTCCCATTTTCTCTTCATAAAACTAAATATTAAATTATTACAAATAAACATCCACATTCAATGACTTTATATACATGAGCGATTTTCTTAATTTTACATTATAGAATCGGGGAATTGTCAACAGTTTGTTTTTATTGCTTTGATCACTTTCTAGAAAATTCCATTCAATATCCGCACATAGAAAAACTTCTCGCCCACCGGTGGAGACTTCCTGAGGGCGAGAAATTTTTATTTTACGCGTCCAATTTTTCGCGCCGGCCACACTGTGCTCGCACCGTTGCTAATATCGCATTGGTTAGACGTCAAAGACTGATGCGTAGTTCAAATCCATTTGCTTTTATAGATAAAGAAATAAAAATTCTCGACGTTTCAAGAGCTTGCGATATCAGTCCAGTCGTCTCACGATTCGTATAGAACCTTCTAGAATCTTCTAATTTTAGTGTAAAATGTGTAGTGCTGAATCTTCTAATTCCTTCCGATTACTCTATCTTTATAACACATTGCTTGATTAAAATCCCAATTATAATAATTTCTTTGTCTGTCCATCCGTCCATACGTCCATCGTGACTTCGTGTAACGTCCGTAACTTCTTTATAGTATAAAAACTTTTTTTTTTTTTTTTTATTTCTCTTTTTGTCTTTTTTCCTTTTATTTTTTGTATATAAATAAATAAATACTTATTCTTAAACAACCGCCATGTAAAAGTACCTTTAAAGTAAGTGAGTAAAGTTTAGTAATTTCATTTTATTTAAATTCATTAATTTTTCATTTCAATTTAAAGTTATTTTTACGGGTTATAGTTATAGCTAATAATATATAAAAAATGGTCAACGTCAATAATAACATCATAATACACAAAAAAAATTGCTACAACAAATTTACTTTGTCAAATATACCTACATAAATTGTAGCCAAGGATGTAATTAACACGATTACTCCGAACGCGGTAACCAAAGATGTGTATTATTTGCACTGCTCATGATAACATATGCCTTGCTAAAGTTGAACCCAAATAACCGTTTCATTGTTTTTAGAAAAACAGTGCCTTTGGATTGTCTTTTCAAAGATTTTTCCATTTTTGAACCTACTAAAGAGCAGCTCCCTAACCAGCTAGCTGGCTTATCAACAAGCACAGGTCAGTATGCATACAATATGAGCATCGCTAGTTAGCTTAGTTCTCAGATGCGGTTTGCGGTAAGCTTAACTCAGCGAAGAGAACCTTCAATACAATTAAAATTAAGCGTTCACGGTGTATACGGATTAGGTGAGGTTATTTTTTTATGAAAGCAAAGTACACAACAGATTAAAAAAGTGTTTATAAACTGGCACGTTAGTTCGTTAACAATTTGGTCGCTCATTTTTTGTTGCGGACGTAAATATTAAATTAAATGAAATTGAATTCATAAAATTAATTTTGTTTTTAACCAGTTTATCTATTTTTTGAAACCGGTTGGTTTTAATAAATTAACTCTGAAGTGGTTAAAATGGATTTATTAAAAATTTAATTTTAAATTTTTAACCATAATGTTTTTGCAGTTAATATGAAAAATATTTAGACATTTATAATTGCCTCTGCATTTAAGAACAGTGAAACAACCCAGAATTTTCATGAATTTCCTAAAAATATTCGAATCAATTCATAATTCTTGAAATTGAAAAGATCTTTATGCAAGTATCACGAAGAGTACAAACCATTGTTGCGTTTTGAATTCAAATTGGAACAAGATATTATTATATTTAAACAACTAGGTATGTATGTATATTTGAATAATTCATGAAACATATCACATCGATCTGTGTTTTCATGGAGCACGTTTCTCATTCGTTATGTTAAGTTAAGTTTGTTAACACAGTATAAGATTGGGTGGCCAAGATAATTTATGTATTTTGTATACAAATAATTTTTATCAAACTCTTAGAAATTCGATGATAATGCTTATGTTAAACATTAAAAGTGTTTATGATCATGTGGACCATTAAACCCGCTATTATGTTGTAATCCTTTTAAAGTTTATAATTCTTAACAGATTTTTGATGTTTTATCTTGTATACCCGCCGCTATTTCATGGGTTCTCACTGGTACAAATATATTAATTGACATTTTACATTATTTCACTTTAGGTTATACCATTTTTAAGACAATTCAATACGGTTTGAGAAATATATAAAAACACATATCGTCGCTGAATATTTAATAAAGCCAATGTGCCGTTTAGTACATTCTGAGATGAACAAATCAATTTGTCAAGTTTTCATATAAATAATAGATATACTAAAAAAAACATAGCCATTCATCTGGAAAGTCTGCCTGGTAATTATTTAAAATATTTTTTATAAATCTAGTCTGTGCAATTATTTTTTAAAACAGTTTCATTCGTTAATCTCAGAATGTACTAAAACGGCACATAAGATTAATTATATATACAGCGACGATATATTGCCCTTACTTTTAAGTGAGTGTTTAAACAATTAATAATGGAACAAAATATGATATTTAAAAACTGAGTGCTGGGGAAATAATAACAAAGAGAGAGCAGCTAACAGAAAAGTTCCTAAATATTAAATACAATTAAAAATTATAATAAATATAATATCTATTACTAAGATATTAAGGAGGATGTACATAATGTTGAAGTTGTAAAAATTGTCAGAGAAAATAAGAAAATATCTAATAGATAATCTCATAAAGGTAGGCCTCTGCGAGGGCAGCCATATATGACAATTTAAAAAAAAAATAGAGGTGCAAACACGGAATACGTGTCACATCAATATTCTTAATATTTTCAAACTAAGCTAAACGCTTGTACTATGAAAATAGGACTAACTTGCTGCGAGTGAGGTTCGAACCCGCGACCTTTATCACGAGGCGAGAGTCCTAACAGCAAGACCAACAAGCTACTCTTTAATTGTTTTATTAGTGTAATGGCATT
The DNA here is from genome assembly GCA_016648135.1 of Agrypnia vestita. NCBI lineage: Eukaryota > Metazoa > Arthropoda > Insecta > Trichoptera > Phryganeidae > Agrypnia > Agrypnia vestita. Next base: position 33,814 of record JADDOH010003547.1, read on the forward strand.
TACATCCTTAATTGATATGAAAATTATTATTTAACTTTTTTATGGATATTAAAAAAAAAAAAAAATTAAATAAAAAAAGCAATTAATTTATTGAACAAAAAATACTAAAAACTACTCGTTAGCTGTTATACATATCTATACATTTATGTACGTTTAATTTTATTGCAGATATTTAAAAGATGTAAAATCATCGAAAAAATTGGCTTATTTTATGTCATAAGGAAAATTCATCGGATTTCACAAATTTGTCGACCTGCAGCTAATTCAAATTAATCGAACTTGACTGACTTTAAATGTTGAAATTTCGAGGTGTCCTCTAATTTTCCAAGAAATTCAACGAATTTTTTCATGCTCTTTATTCTGATAAACGGATTCCCCGAGCTGGAAAATTGTTACCGCAGAAATATGTCGACCATGATATAATTTTTTTTTGGGCACGTAAATGGCGGTGCGGCGTCATTTAGATTTAACTTATTCAAATGACAGTATGCGTTCCGGTATAAGTTAGTTCATTCAGACTAGTCACAAAAGCTCTGTGTGGTGTTGTAACGATATTGGCCTATTCAAATAGACATTGCTGAAAAATTATACGAAAATATCTATCTGCTAAAGTTTATAATAAAGAGAAGCTTCACAACCCGTTAAATATTCTGTGATTATATGTTTGCCGAGTAAGTAGGTGCGGACAAGCTTTATTGTTCGTGAAACGTAGAGGTATGCCGCGCGTGTGACGCGTGCTTTACCTTTATTTTAACTGAATCGGACGAATCACAAGACGCGGCCGTTAGCCAATGAAACGCGTCCTGAGATGTTAGACTTTGACTTTTACACGTAGGTTGGAGAAAAATGGCGAGAGATAGGGACTAGTTTTGAGCGATACAAATTGGAGTGCGGCACTTGAGTTTTCAGCCTGGAGGTCGGCTGAGGCTTCGTCGAAGTGAGTCCGAAATAAGGAGGATAATTTTAAAGGACCGAGGAAAGAGCCGGAGTTTGATAGTAATTCAAGGGAGAATTGGAACAGTGAACAGATAAGCATTTCCAATATTATTTATTTCTATTGCCTTTTATGTGTATTATATTTGGAACCTTATATTACTATGCGCTCATCAGATTTAATATATGATAATTCGTAGTTTGCGGCTGTGATAATCCAGCGGGCGTTCTTTCATAATACTTATGTAACTTTCAAATATGCAAAGGAATTTTATGTTATCTGTGCTGCCGACTGAATACACGGATTTCTATATGATTTGCCTAGTAGCAGTATAATGGTTGTTGTATTGCGTGGGTAGCGTGCAATGCGGTCTTCAGCTGGGGAACACATTTATATTTTCTATTACGGTTAATTATTTTTACTATCGGGCTGTATTATTTAGGGAGTAATTGAGATTCGGAGTAGTTGTGTGTATTTGGTGTCGCGATTGCTTGTCTGGACAGGTTCGGACCGTGCGAAAGGTTCTTCCAAGCGGGGTGTTATAGCGCACGGGAGATCGGACGATTTTACTTGGGAATCTAAAATGGTTCAATTTCTCCAATAATTATACTTTGAATTCGACATATATTGCACAATATATTGAAATTGGGGAGGCAGATAGGAGATTTATTATTATTCTCTTGGCTCTCGTATGCATTGCTATACATTGATTAATATTGGGATGTATCGTTATTCAATAATTATTTAAACTAAAGGCAAACGGGGTCGCGTTTAATATTTATTATTCCGGATTTAAAAGGAGATTTGGAACAGTATGAAAATAAATAAAATTAAGATATTATTAGTTATTTAGAATAGTGTTTTACTTGATAAAATTGCGGAGAATGTTTACGGTGTCGAATTTTTAACGTTTGTGCAATATGGTTTGCGCTAAAATTTATTTTGCTTCGAATATAAGAGAGAAATTCTTGTCTCAAAATTATTTACAGGTCGGCCTGGCGTATGAATAAAAATTGTTATACTACCGCCATCTAGCGAACTCAAACATGACTGTAATAATAATTATCTTTCGATATATTGCTACGCCTTTTAATATTACATGGTTTCATGTTATAGTGATTGTCAGACGTACGTATTTAGGGAGAAGGGTTAGATCAGGGGTAGTTAACCTTCGGTCTTCCGTAGCCGTGATAGTTATTCATATGACATTGTTTTATTCATTCAATATTAGATATTTGATATGTTTTCTACAATATATTCCATTATTGTGGGTCGTTTGCTGTTAGATCAGGGGTAGTTAACCTTCGGTCTTCCGTAGCCGTGATAGTTATTCATATGACATTGTTTTTATTCATTCAATATTAGATATTTGAAATGTTTTCTAGAACATTTTTCATTATTGTGGGCAGTTCGCGGTTTGTTCAGGGGTAGGTAACCTTTGGTCTTCCGTAATCACGTTATTTACTTATATGACAGATTGTTTTGTTTTATTCGTTTAATATAAGTAATATCATATTTTTATGAGTTACCGTAATTATTTATCTATAAGATTTTATTATTGAGAGTGATGCAACGAATGCTACTTTCGCGAATGCGAATGTCAGGCCTACTATTCGGTGAATTCGATATATTGCTACGTTTTTTTAATAATACATGGTTGCATTTTGTAGTGATTGTCAGACGTACGTGTTCGGGGGGAACGGTTTGTTCAGGGGTAGTTAACCTTCGGTCTTCCGTAATCGCGTTATTTACTTATATGACAGATTGTTTTGTTTTATTCGTTTAATATAAGTAATATCATATTTTTATGAGTTACCGTAATTATTTATCTATATGATTTTATTATTGAGAGTGATGCAACGAATACTACTTTCACGAATACGAATGTCAGGCCCACTATTCGGTGAATACGAATGCGAATGTTTCCACCAAGGGGGGGGAACTTGAACATACTTGTAAATATAATTACCTTGATGCAGCGAGTGCTACCTTCACGAATACGAATGTCACGCCTGCTATTCGGTGAATGCGAATGCGAATATTTCCACCGAGGTGGGGGAGGACGCAAGCATACTTGTAATTATATTGTTTATGTCTGCTTGTGATATCACTATACGGCGTAGATGAACTAGTTTGAAAGGGCTTATGTTCTGTATGTGCTTGGCGTAGAGGGAATAGTCTTCTTGTTTCTAGGATCCTATACAGGTTTACAGGTGCTGATATTGAAATATATATACAAGGAAAACACTATTTTGGGAACCATTAACTGGATGACAGATATTGAAGCACACATACACCCAAGGAGGACGTTATGTTAAATACATGACTGGAAAGTTGTTATTGGAAAACACAGGCGTCCAGTCGGCGGGACGCAAGCATACTTGTAATTATATTGTTTATGTCTGCATGTGATATCACTGTACGGCGTAGATGAACTAGTTTGAAGGGGTTTATGTCCTGTATGTGCTCGGCGTAGAGGGAATAGTCCTTTTGTTTCTAGGATCCTATACAGTTTTACAGGTGCTGATATTGAAATATATATACAAGGAAAACACTATTTTGGGAATCATTAACTGGATGACAGATATTGAAGCACACATACACACAAGGAGGACGTTATGTTAAATACATGACTGGAAAGTTGTTATTGGAAAACACAGGCGCCACTAGAGGATGTGGACAGTTTGCAGAGAACTTCAACTTCTGTCAGTTAAGGACCTTTTACTATTACTATTCCTTCGCCTTTTTGCATAACCGTGGATGAACTATATTGAAGGGGCTTATGTTCTGTATGTGCTCGGCGTAGAGGGAATAGTCTTTATGTTTCTAGGATCTAATACAGTTTTACAGGCGCTGATATTGAAATATATATATATACAAGGAAAACACATTTTTGGGAATCATTAACTGGAAGGCAAATATTGTAGTACACACTCACACAAGGATGACGTTACTTTAAATACATGACTGGAAAGCTGTTATTGGAAAACACATACAAGGAGAACATCATTTGAAGGCGTTACTAGAGGATATGGACAGTTTGCAGAGAAATTCAACTTCTGTCAGCTAAGGACCTTTTACTATTACTATTCTTCTTGTCATCTGTTGAACGTGGTGCTTGTATGCAAAACTCAAACATATTTAAAATTACTAATGAAAAGAATCTTAACATTGTAAGATTTGCTAATGGAAGGAGGGAGGTCGGAATTCATTGACGGTGTGACGATCGATACGTTGTGACACGCCAGGTGGGCGTACCGCATGGGCAACTTAACGCATACCATCCTTATAATAGAGAGGCTACGGCTCAAGAATATGAGGTTGTTTCCTATAGCTCGGCGTCGAGAACTCACCCGTAACACGCTGGTGGGAAGCATCTCAGCGATTGATCGTCGCGGGGCTATTGATTTCAAACCTCTATGTTCTGAATGCAGGAGTGACAGCTATTTCTCCATCATGCACATTCTAATTTATACTGTACTGTACTAAAATAGTTTCATCACCCATCACCAATTTGATTGTCGTGACTGACAGAATTGATTATGAAAGGAGGGAGATCGGGGTTCTTTCGCATCGTGGCGATCAAAGTGTCGTGACGCGCCAGGTGGGCGTACAACATGGGCAGCTCAACGCATACCATCCTTATAATAGAGAGGCTACGGCTCAAGAATATGCGGCTGTTTCCTATAGCTCGGCGTCGAGAACTCACCCGTAACACACTGGTGGGAAGAATCTCGATGCTTGGTCGTCCTCGGTGTCATCGAATCCAGATCTCCATGGTTATATCTTGAATAGAAGCTGATTTATTTGAACGAGTATCCTGATCGGGAATGCCAGTTGACATCTCACCCTGACACATCATTCATCATCTTTACTATACTGCTGTATACCAGGAGCCTTTCGGAGCCCTTCTCCTCTGGCACAGGACATACATATCAGGAACCACACAATTAGCCATAACATTCACTCTGGAATACTATCTCTTTAATATCTCTAGTCAATTTGACTACACCGTGGGATCATCCACATCTATACTATCTCTTTAATATCTCTAGTCAATTAGACTACACCGTGGGATCATCCACATCTATACTATCTCTCTAATATCTCGAGTCAATTAGACTACACCGTGGGATCATTCACATCTATACTATCTCTTTAATTTCTCTAGTCAATTAGACTACACCGTGGGATCATTCACATCAACTATAATTGGCGATGCTAACATGGCTCTGTCTGACGCACTCAGGGATGATTCTTTTCCAGTCACCCAGTTAGTTCATTCAGCCCTTTTATCAGCAGTAAACATCATAATAATCCGGCCCATGTAGCCGCGACGTGGGATCCCCATCATTATACACCAGTCAATTTGACTGCCCCGCGGGACAATATATAAACCTTAATATCAGACGCGGGATTTCTTCCTGATATGTTTGTCGCCAGGAGGACGAGGACGCTGAATGGATTCCAGCAGAGGCAACAGAGTCTCGAGTTGGTTTTGGTCTGCAGCTTAGTGTGGGAGGTTATGTCTAAACAGGAGTTAACCACCGCGGCGATGCTCTGGGGCCGCATCCCCCACCCCCCTACAGGGGGGGGGGGCGCTCGAATCCACGTTTGAACAGAAGTGGTTAGACACTTCTTAAATTTCACTTACAAAACTGTATATTCCATTCCCTTAGAATCTCGGGCTGTGATAATGTCAGACAAAGCTTGCCCTGAGCCTCTGGATGCGTCTTAGTTGTTATAAATATGTTTGTCTTCCCCCACTATGTACTATGAACAGATTGAGCAGATCGGACAACGTGGGACGCGCTATCGGTAGGTTTCTTACTTGTGTTTTTGAATATAACGTATGCTATTATATCTTGTAAATCTGTCATAAATGGGTGCCGCATGTGGTTGTGCTGACACTGTTCTAAGCTGCTATTATGAGATGTTGATAATCAAGGCGGGCGGAATCTTTAGCGTATGCCGTTAACTTGGCAACGATTGTATTGTTTTATATTTCAGTATTTTAACCCCGGTGGTATTATAGTTATGGCGGTACAATGTAAGGAAGTTTTGCTACTAGCGTTTATTCCTCGGCTACGCCGCATATAATTGGCTTTTAGGCCGACTCAGGACGTGGACGATATCGGCTATCTCTCGTATAGGCGAAACTGTAGAATTCTAGAGCGGTTTCTAGAAGGACGAGTACGGATTAGTTACGTGCGTTTGTTATTTCCATAGTTAGGTAAGAATTCGTTCTATATTAGTCTAGTCGCGTTAATAAGAATACGAATCTCACCACATATCAAAAGAATTTTGGAAAGCTACGGACACAACGGAGGGGGAATTTTCCTAGCCACTAGATAGATCACGACTGGCCAATTTTGAAAATATAAATTCTTAACAAAAAAAATATATATATTAGCTTTCATGTAAATATACTTCCGATGTTCTAAGTTCGACTTAAGTTTTCATCTAGTAGCTTAAAGCATAAAGTGTGTGCTTAAAAGTGACAAAAGTCGTAATAAAGCTCAATTCGGTAGCTTAAAGTCTCAAGCTTTGGGCTTTTCGTAAAACTTATATTATTAAACTTTATAGTTAGGTATTTAGCTTAGGTAGCCAGGCGGGTTACGTTACAGCTGCACAACATCTTCATGCAGAAGTAAGCAGCTTGGACTTGCTATACATTTAATTTCCATAGAAAAGTCCTAGTTTTCATTGAATCAGGTATACTATTTTTCTACTCTTTCCAGTCTAATTTGATTTATTCGCAAATATCTTTTTCAAACCAATTTAGTACCTGAACACTTTTTTCTTGTAGAAACCTGTCGCCATCGTTGTTATTTTAAATCAAATCCCGAGTGCTGCCATGAGCCAGGAAATTTGAGTATTCAAAATGCTCATCAGACCATGTGCGTCAGAGGCACAGGTCTACACTAAAAAGAATGAGCGTGCACTGGAAGCTTTTGAAAGAAAAAAATTGAGGCGTATGTTTCGGCCTGTTAAAGAAAATGGATTTCAAATAGAAAATGTATTAAAGAAAATTCTTGAGAAGGCCAAGACCTACCAGAGATCAGAGCGTCCATAGTGACTATGGTGATGATTAAAATCTGTTATGGCGAGTTAAGGCTGTGAGAACAGCGTCATGTAGCGTAGCGTCTTAGTAGGGTTAGTGACGGATATTGTAACATAGAAAATGATGTATTTTTAATAATTTTCTTAAGTCCTCTTTGTGTCTGACAGTTTATTGATAATAAAATATTAAACTACTTAATTTATTTTAAAAACTAGTAAAGGAAAAAATATTAAAATGCTTACCTCATAACATTCCTTACTGAATAAGTTCTGTACGGAATATTATCAATTTAATTTATGATTTTTAGTTATATTTTTGAGAGAAGTTGAAACATATATTGTCACGTGGCGTGGTTCGAGAGGAAAATGAAAACATTGGAAATTAATTAGCTATTTATTAATTAGTGATTAATGAATTACTAAATAGACCACGTCAATTAACACGAATTAAACTTAACGCAATTCGTCAAATTACACTATTTTGCAATATATACCTCGTATATGAACACTTTATTATCGCTAGAAACGCTAGAATATTCCGATCAAACTATCGCACATTATTTAAATCGCCAGTTTCACAGGGCACACCTGGCCGTTTCTCGCGATATACTTCGCATTGTACGATCTGTCAAAACAAACTCTAGCCGACTGGTCCCGGTATTTACCTATACCCGGACGCTGGTTTTATCTAACCCTTGAGAAGATATTTTCCTTTCTAGTGTTTGAGAGAAGGTTCCCGTGGCTTCTAGGTTATTCCAGGCATTTCCCGAATATTGTAGATAACTCTAGATTACTATAGGCCATTCTACATCCTTCGATAGTGTAATGACATATTACAAGGGATTCAGACAGTGCGCTATTCTTTCTACTTTCCATTTCGTTACATATTTATAAATATGACAACTTTTTGAAATGTTAGATTTATTAAGCCATGACTGAGCCCAATTAGAAAGAAAAAAATAATGAATATTTAAAAGAAAAAAATAGTGAATATTTAAAAGAAAAAAATAGTTAAAGTGTATATTCACAATTAACCTTATCCTTTATCTTATCTGAATGTATCTACATTAATTTTAAACAAAATTCGATAATTCAATTTTGTTGTAGCGAAAGAGAAAAGTAAGACAATTTATGAAGTTTAATTTATGTAAAGGAGATAAGTTTAATTATAATGACGTGTTACAAGTGGAGATGCGAAAATAACAGGGGTAACCTTGTAAGTCCAGAGTTCTTAACAAAGATTCCGACCGTTTTCTCTGCTAATGGATCCAGTTTCGTACGCGAACACGAATATAAATATATACATGATATGAATTTACGGAGTGTAACAGAGCTAGTCCATAATACTTAACGGGCACATTCCTACCTACATTATTAGTCGAAAATGTGCAAGAAAAAATGTATTAATATCAATAGTTATGGAGATAAGTGACTTCTCATATACCTTTTGTAAAATGTTACTATTTTGGAAGTAATTTTTAATCAGAAATTTGAACCAGAATTTTTCAAAAGGTTTTATTAATTTTATTTGACTTGTTCGATTTACGTTACTTTAATAAGAGGCTAACGTTTTACAGAAGATAAATCAGAAATATTTAAAAAAATATTTTTTTTCACGTCGCCTGTCTCCATAACTCTTGTAATTAGGACATTATTGTTTTGACATTTTTGACTCATAATTTAGGCAGGAATATTGTGAATATCTCTCATATACTCTGTATAATAAAAAATATAGACATATTAATAACGCAAACTACAATAGTAATACATATAAATATATACTTGCATACCTTATCTTTATTGGATTGATTTTGAAACGATGCAAATATTTCAGGTGTAAACCGACATCGATAAAATGTAGTTATTTAACTAACTAACTAACAGACAATTGTGACGTTTTTTTTATTTATTGATAATTCATTCCCTGATTTGAGATTTACATCATATTAAAAACAAAGATGCATAGCTACATTAAATTACATAGAAATAACATTACAAAAAATGCTGCGCATAAAGGGCGATAATAGAAAAACTATTAGATTGCGTCCTATCTAACAACGATCATATCTATGAACCATTTCACTATTATTTCTTATAAACTTTGGAGGATTTATATGTCCTTAAGAAGCTAGAGTTATTCCCTAGCCAATGAAATATATATTGTTGATGTAGATTTTATAAATTTTGTGCAGTGAGCTTTTCAAATATTGCATTTTTTCGTGATATCGAGAATCCACTCAGATTCGGGGATAGAAACATTTTGTTATTATTTTTTTAACATACAGACCGTTAAGAGGTCATTAATAACCCTAATAGATGATCCTATAGTGACATTAAAGTACAAGTTTGAGTATTTTGTGAACATTTGAATATGATATAATATAATACACTTTTTACGGTTAATTAATAATTTATAATGAAATATAATAAATGATATATAAATATAAAAATATTACAGATCAATAAGTAGTTCAATATTTTTTTTTACATAAATATACATCGCAAATCAATAAATGTAAGTTTTTGCATAGTACACAATTAATTAATAGTACGCAATAATAAAAAAAGTGTCTTAAAGATAAATAAATTGTAAATAGTATTAAGTATGATATAAAGACTAGGAATCTCAAATCGAATAAATTTAAGGAATGGTTTCACTCTAAGAGGACTTTTTAAGATTTCATGTTTTGTATCTTTGCAGAGGTGGCAGTCGTATACTAGGACATAAATATTTGTTCACATTTGTGTCTAAATTTACCAAAAATAAAATCATCTTTACATAATATACATTGGTATATAGATTTTTTTTAATAGATGTGTGAGCGTGAAAGACTTTCACAATGTTGGTAATGCTACGAAAATAGTAGCAAGACTTGATGAATTCACTCGGCTTATCTCTACGCGAGCTAACCTTACATTCAAAATACATCGACCGACCCGTGGAATTGTTTAACTATCGTTAACCCGACGAAATTCCAATAAAAGCACTTACACCTCCAATCAAGATGTTCTCCTTAACGAGTTACAAAGACCACCCATTGAAACAATCATGTCCCAGCGAGCAGAGCTGCGAGGCTAACCTTGGCACGGATATTTAACAAACTGTCGTTCATCTCACAAATACTTCATTTCACTTTATGACATCGATTGGAATCGAACTCTCTGTTCTTATATGGCAATCTCTCCGCTGCAACCGGCGACTAGTCCCATGGCCAAAAGCTCGGAATACTTAACTAGGTACGTATTCTGCATCAGAAACAACTTAATTATACAGTTAACAGCGATCCATAAATATTCCGTATCGCAAAATCATCTGCTTCGGCCATGATTACTCCTATTTAGAAGAACTACAGAAATAATAATTCTTTTTTACTCCCTTTATATTAACTCGTGGGGTCTGCTTGCTTGCTTGCCGGCTTGCCGTCAAAAAAACTTTGGATCGATTTTTGACCCTTTTCCCGTGATCCAATCGAGCTGAAACTTGGCAAGAAGACTCGTGACGACGTTCAAGAAGATCAATCAAATTTTCGTTAAAAAAAAAATAATCATAGTATAATTTCGGATTTTTAAATTTTATTGTTTTTTTCAAATTGGAATCATTAGAAAAGTGATTGGCAACGGCGGCCCGATAACGTCGCGGAATATTTTCTAAATTTGAATTGCTCTGTCGGTATGTATAATAGGTACTTCACTACGAATGTCGAAAATCTAAATTGACTGACAAATGTTTTTAGAATTTAATCTTCACAGCATGAAGTGTCTTATCAAAGCTCAAAACATCTGACATTTTAGAAATATATTAAATTACTATAAGTTTAGTGTTATGTTATATGTTTTAATTCATCATTCATCATTCATTGTTGTTATATTTTACAAAGAAAGGGAGTATAATAAAAACTTGGTTTTTATGGGTCACTTTTTTTGATTTTTATAACATCAACTTTGTGGTTGGAGATAATCATTAATTTAAGAAAACTAACAAAGTTTGTGTAAACCAAAGTGATTGTTTTTAAACGTCTACCGGTTTTGATACTGAACTGGACTGAAGGTTATCGTCCGTCCTGACAGTATCGAAATCAGTGCAGTTTATAGAAACTTTGTTTGTTTTCTCAAATTATTAATTTTTTCTTCATATAGAGAGCGTGTCTGGTGTACTGAAATCTTCTAAATCAGAAACATTGTTATGAGATGCTGAAAATGAAAATAATCAAGAATTTCCCAACACTGAACGTTTGGAATTAATTGGAATAATCCAAAAATGTCGACTGCATTCACGAAACTAGACGTTAGAAACTCTATATAAGCATATTTATACGCAGTTAGTTTCTTTTGATATTTGGCGGGGGCCAGAGATAAAAGCGACAAATTAAGCGAACGATTTTGTGCGTAGTGTAATCGGCTAGCAAAATAAATTACGAGAGTATCTAAGGGGCTTTCGATAGTGTTCGAAGTGATACAAACGATGTGAATCAGAATACTGCATAAAATAAAACATTTATTATTTTCTAGTGTTTCATCTCGTCTACTATCACCACGATTGCGTGACAATATTATATTTCAATAATGAGGAAAGGACGATATTTATTTATTAAACTAACATCAACATAAGAAGTAATAAATATTAATCATATGTATAGAATGTTCTAACACTGATTAATTTTTTTTTAAATATGAGTGTACACGATGTTTTATTTCATTTCTTAACAAACAAACAGTCAACGGGTAGACGGTCTTAGAGTGACATTTTGAATATGATATAATTATATAATACACTTTTTATTATAAATTAATAGTAAATATGACTTAGCGATGAAATAAATTACTCACACGTTCATGCCACATAAATATTCTTACGATTTTAAATATTATTATAAACTAGGAAAAATATATGTATCTATGTACTCTGGAGCATGTGACTAATTAGCGAGTGTTTTACCGCTAGACCAAAAAAGTCCCTACAGATTTTACATCGATCCAAAGATGACAGCGTTGTTTTCTTTTATGATGAGTTTTTTTTATTAACATGTTTAGCAGTAGTAGATGTACTCATAAGCACTTGCTACAATTTTTTTCACGCATGTGTTCTAGCTTATTTACCTCTAGTAATACACGTACCATAGTCATCGCATGCAATTTGCTATAATAGTTTTGTAATCCAATTAAAGCGATATAATCATGGTCAGATCAACCATGAACCTTTTATATGTGATCAGAAAATTTAACAAATATGTAAGAATATACTCCGAACTAAGAAATAATGTGGTTTTCAAGTGCAGAGAAGCCAAATTAAGGGGTTTCACCTTATTTGATAAGGGTAATGAAATTCTCTCTGGTGCGGAATTTCAATCAAGGCTGATGAGAGTTTACCTCTGACGTCTGCTTGGTACAAGGAATTTCAAACTATATGTTATACATTTTAGAAAATAAACGTCAATAAAATTTGACACACACGAAAGTGAAAGTGACTTAAAAAAAATATGAAATATTTGAAAACACTTTAGGTGATAAAATAATAATAATTAGTAATTATCGTGTATGAAATAGTAAATGGGCTTTTTTGTAGTGTTTGCTTGAGAACGCAGAAAAAATTGCTGCTTAGAGACAGAATTTTCGAAAAAAACGAACCGTGGAAACCGCCATACAGTACTATTTTTTATATACTACATCTCTCGACCATTTAAAATTTGACGAATGTTGTATACAAATACATATTTTTAAAATTATAATAGATACTTTAAAAATATCTCACTGATTATAAAGTTAGTAAAAGCAGGTATTTTTACATTTATAAATACGAGTGTTAACTGTGGTATTTGCATTAATTAAATATAGTAATTCTAAATAATAATTAAAATGAATTATTATTCATTAAGTTGAATTACCTAGATTCAAAATTTAAGAAGAGTTATTATGATATACACTCTTACAATGTATCAAATTTGTATTGAAGATATAACCTTAGTTAAAAATTAAACAGGATTTTAGTAAATTATTATAATTAAAGTGACAAAGATCGTTGATGTAAGGGTTTATATCGGTTGTATCAGAAATATGTTTAATAGTACATTGTGGGTTAGGTGTTTTTTGAAACTTGTTTGCATTTCTGTGTGGTCTTGAAAATGTGGGTGGAAGATGCTGTGTACCTGTGATAAGCAGATGAATTGTGTGTACCTGCAACGCATTTATTTGTAAACACACTAAGTATTTCAGATAATCTATCAATGAATAGAAAGAAGAGGCTAGCTAGTTTGGTCTCAGGTTAATTTGAATACATATGATATCAATAGAGCGTGAAAAAAATAAAACACATCTAAGTAAATGTACAAGTACAAATACAAATCAAATAACACAGAGAATAAAAGTAAAGAATACATTTTTTTTATTTTTCAAAATTCTCAGTCAAAAATTTCAAAACATCTAGTTGTGGGTGTTTGACATTCTAGTGATCAAGAAGTCGGGAAGTCGACACTCTTCTAGGCAAATCAGAAAGACAGTTATATTATCATTGGGAAAGCGCTTGGCTAGTTCAAAAATCTTTAGAATATTGATTCGGAGTGCATCTCAATTAATAATAAAACACCGCTTTAATAAAACTTATTTAAACTTTTGTATTTTTCTTTTCATATTATATGCAATACGATTACGTTAGGTTAGGTTATGTTAGGTAAGGTTAGGTTAGACTGCCGTGAATAAGGTAAATTAATTGACAGCAGACTTTGTATTTCATAATTTTGATTGTGTAACAGGCTCTTACATGCAGTGTTTTTTTTCTTACGTTATCTAGTTCGAAATAAAGATAATTTATTTATTAAATTGATTCACTAAAACTCGAGATACACCACTGGAGAAGTGGTGTACTCCAGTCATTACCTCCCGGTACAAGATTCTGGCACAAATCTGATGGATGACGTAATAAAGGTACATCTATTTTCATCCTCATGACAATGTTTTAATTAAATGAGAATGCTATCTAGAGTGACTGTATAGAAGCTAACAACTAGTAAGTAGGTTTGTACCGTGTAGGTATATCGTACAAAAAATTCAACATCCATTTTATTATTGCGTTATTTCATCAGCGCTATACTTTGGGTTTGATAATAATTTATAGTTTTACTTGTCCAAGTAATTAAATAAAAATAAATCTTCTTCAATAAGAATACCAAAATAACCTTTAAAGTAACATGTTTTTAATATCAATAAAAAGAAAATGCTTTGTATAAAACTAGTAGGTACTAATTGATTAATAAACATGTTTCGGGGCCGAAATGGTCCCTTCATCAGGGTACAATGTAAGCTCAAAATCAAAATTGGAAGAATTGTCATTCACAAAAACAAAAAATAAATGTATGGAAGTTGAATAACTAATTAGGAAATAATGTTAAAACAAATATAAATAGTAGCTTGTTGGTCTTGTGGTTAGGACACTCGCCTCGTGATCCAAAGGTCGCGGGTTCGAAACTCACTACAGACTAGCAAGTTGGTCCCATTTTCATAGCACAAGCGTTTAGCTTAGTTTGAAAATGTAAGAATATTGATGTGACACGTATTCCGTGTTCGCATCTCTATTTTTTTTTTTTTTAATTATATAAATAGTACTTTTTATAATTTCCAAAACTTCTAATTTAACTAAATGTTAGTTGTATGCAAAATTTTTAAACCCTTGTTAATAGCAAAAGAATGGTTTGTTTCCAAAAGCTGATTAGCAAATTCAGAATAGTTATTAATTTTTAAACATCTTAAGTTCTCCTTAAATCTAATATCAAAATTTCTACAAGCTTTACCTTTATATAAAACTACCGGCGACTACCCGAATTGTAATATTTATTATTTAATAAATAATAAATTTATACAAAGTGCTTTCATTTTATTTATATTATTATAGTTTGGCTAGTCTAATGAGCTTTTCTAAGTAGCAATAAAAAAGACGATGAAAGTTAACGTCCATTGAATGGATAATAGGAGAAGAAGACGACAGAAATTTTTTTGGTGGAATTTATAGTAAATAAAGTATAATAAAATCCTAAGACATCTTAAGTCTTTATGACATAAATTAAACCCGTGAAAAATCACGGAAAATACTAACTACCGCGCAACTTTAATTATCTAAGGTTTTAGATCCAGCAAGCCACAAATTTACGGACTGACAGACAGACACATAGACAGACAATTTAGATTAGAAAGGAAAAACCAACCACAAGATCGTATGCAACATCATGTATCATAGATAAATATTTAATTTTAAATTTTCACACGAAGAAAACACATCGCGGTGAGACATATCTTTAAATAAAATATCACTTCGTTTGATACCATTTTATTGAGTTATTTCCAACTAGTTTCAGCTCACAGCTGTGCATTCGTCAGGGTTGAATATAAACTATAATATTCAACCCTGATGAAGGCTTGAACTAGTTGGTAATAACTCTATAAAGTGGTATCAAACAAAGTGATATTTTATTTAAAGATATTTTATTTTAGTTTATATTTACATGCAAAGAACGTAATCTTTTAACGCTTTAAAAAACTTACCCATAAAAACCAAGTTTTTATTATACTCCCTTTCTCATTTAATAGTGGAAACTGGTTTGGCGCTTAACCTACGCGTTGGGCTTCGGTCGGGCGACGCTACGAAAGGGAGTAATAAAAAAATTCCAAATTCCAAAAATATACTATAATCATGTTTACTGTCTACCAGATGCGTTGTTTTTTACTTTTTTACTCAGTTGTATGAAAAAAACATTAAAAATCCAAAATTATATTATAATTATTTATTTTTTTTAACGAAAATTTGATACATCTTTTTGATCGTCGCCACGAGCCTGCTTGCAAAGTTTCAGCTCGATTGGATCACTGGAAAAGGGTTAAAAATCGATCCAAATTTTTTCGTCAGACAAGCAACCAACCAAACGCTACGAGTTAAAAGAAGAGAGTATAAATGATTTCACCTCCAAAGATTTAAAATTTCCATGTTCTGATTTCGGCCTTTATTGATATTTTGATGAGAAGATACAATATTTTTCAATAAAAAATATTATACAATGAATGCGATCTTCCCAACGAATCATGTCCTTGATTTAGATTCTGTTTCACGCACTATTGAATTTGTATTCTGTCTCGATTCGCCGTCCCATTCGTACTGTCATTACCGCCTAACATCATTGTCTGCGACGGGAATGGAAGAATGTTTCGCGATAAAATCCCCCAGCAAGAACATAGGACAAAAGCCATCGGCTGATTTGCAGTATTTGATTCAGAAACACTTCTCCAATTGCTACTTAAAATAAAAGCAAGACATGGTAAAGTGTTCAGTTTTCTGGCTATTTTGTCTTCTATTTTATTTATTTATTTAATTAAGGAATCTTAATAGTTTCAATCATTAAAACGTAGCATAAACCAATTATAAAGATTCACAGATGTTTAAGACGTATTAAATTAATTGCTATATTGGATAAGGGAATATTTGAAAGCAAAGAGAATATATAATAGTAATCAATAAACAATATATAAATAAAATAATGGTAATAAATGAAGAAATAAGAAACAAACGATATAAGTTAATGAGTTTTGATAGTAACACTATTTATATAGATGTTTCAACGATATTGCGACAAATTTATCCTCAAACTTTAGCATACTTAGTATTGAATATGAGATCTGAAAATCGTTATCAAACACAGTTTGCAAGTCAATGATCAATATTGTTATATGCAAGCAAATAAAGTATTTCTACATTCACTAAAATTATTACTGAACTTTGTGATTTAATATGTAATATCGCTGCCAGAATATTGTATACACTGTGCCGTTGTTGTTTCTCGTAAAACTTAGCACATTTAAATGGTTCATTATTAAAAAAAGATATTATAAATGTAACTTGTCAGGCGATCGTTAGAAAATGCGACAAACACTTTTTCTCAAAACTTTTATAGCACAACTTCGTATGGAAAGGTATCAAATTGAAATTTATTCATATATTTGAAAAAAATATTTTTTAAGACGGCACTACTTAACTATTAAATAAATTAATGAATTACCAAATTATTTATGCTTTAGAACCGAAAAAATTGCTCTGCTCTGAGGGCTTCGTATAACTGTATGGACGTGTGACATGATTCTTTTTTTGAATAGTATTACAAAGTAAACGATTATATTATTTGATTAGTAAAAATTATTTTTAAATCTGTTAAATAGTTTTATTTGATATTTCGTATTGTTTTAATAGAAAATTGTTTTTAAAAGATAAATAAATAACTTTTGTTGCGCGACCTTTTTAGGTCTTTAGAAAACTTTGAACTTCAATGAATTAAAAGATTTTGATATTATTATTTTAAATTGAATTCTTGATTTCAGCTATTTAATCAAGATGTAGCGTAAGAATATTTTTATATGTAAGTATGTTCTAAGAACACAGTTACTGGATTTTGTTCCCAGAGGGATGATTGATTAATTAAGATAAATTATAAAAGTTTCACAGAAACGAAGCTATTTTTATATGAGAAACGTGTATGGAAGTCTCTTATACGATGACCCAGGGCTTACACTGGCTTAAGTGATCACTCTACACAATACAACGTTCACCAATTTCAACGTAAGAACATCCATAAAAAAATTTAAGGTTCTATTCTAGGATCCTTCCGTATATTTGATTGGTCTATGCTAGAGACATCTGTAGTTTTCTCATCAATTAGTTAGTATACAAAGATTTCGCAGCTGGTAACGATACCTGCACATTTTTTATCGTATAAGAGACTTTCATACACATTTCTGATATATAAATAGCTTCGTCTCCGTGAGCCTTCCATAATTTATCTCAATTAGGCAGCATATATAAGATACTATATTTTCTATGCCATAATTTATCGAATGATAATCATTATTAACTTGAAATATTCAAGCATACATTCCTCCTTTACGCCTTATGTTACGCCATACGTCATAACCCAGATACGCTGGAATAAACTATTTTTTATTGAGTGATTAATATGGAAGAATAACACTATATATAAGAATAACCTTCAAGACTGCTTACGCGTACGTATTAATTTTGCAAAGACTTATTTACAGATGTGCATACTTTTACTATCAATTTACATTAATAAATCATATTTGTAATTTTATGACTATAAAAACACATGTGTGTACAAAACTATTAAAAAAACCACATTGTGTGTTTACGCTAGAAGGTTCGGCAAATTATTGCCAAACAAATGTAGCCTCATATTCCATACCAAGAAAGCATTACAGGATCCATTTTTGAATGGCATTAATAGCGGTATATTAATGTTTGGAGCTGATGCCTGGCTTCGAATATTAACCCTTTGACTGCTAAGATTATGAGAAATAAAAATTATTTTTATAATTATTAAATATTCATCTACCAAGCTAATAATAAATAAGGCTCTTTTAAAGAATCGTAAAAAAAACGAAAAAAAAATTCTTCTATAACGTTCATTTATTAAAATTCAAAATGTTATAATATTTTTCTTAGCATTTTAAAACATATATTATGATATTTGAAGATTGTAGCTGCAATCCGTCAAAAATGACGGTATTTTTACATAAATGACGGTACGGTTCCTAAAGAATAAATATTTACTTATTTATAGTCGACACCCATGAAATAGTAAAAACGACTTTTATCAAAATATTTGAACATTATTTTTTATATTTTCCCTGCTGGTAGATAAATGTATTATTCTAAATCATGGCGATAGCAACATCGTTATCGTTGCCACCTTCGGGTTTGCTGGCCCGGTGTTCAAACCCCATCTCCGGCCGTTTAATTTGGTGAATTTGAACGAAATTACGGACGTTACACGAAGTTACGAGGACAGACAGACAGACAGACAGACGGACGGACGGACGGACAGAGAGACAACGAAATTATTATGTTTAATATTATGATATTTAAAGTCAGCTAAAGCTGCAAAAGTCCTGTCGTTATAATAAAGAAGCATACCAGTATTACATCAATTTCTATCATCACATACCTACCTATGTTTCGCGATCGCCTTTTACATTATTTTCTTTTCGTTGTGCAAGTACATATTTACCAATCAGATTAACTTTTTCATCTGTAATCATCTTAAAAAAGCGCAAAATAAAAATAATAACACACAAGAAGTGCAATGGACAAATTCTTTCTATGTTACCTGATGCTGATTTATAAAGCATTTGGTACTGCTCCCGCTTGAAACCCGCTTCACTACGGTATGGGATGGCAATACTCTAAACCACTGCGAATCACCAATCGATCGTTAATGTTATTTAAAACGATGGTTTATTTTAAATACGACCATTCTGTTTAAAATGAGCCAAGGCAGATTTAGCTGTATACCATTAGTGAGTGAGTTAAAGCCACGCTCGCATTAAAAATTGATACACCAAGCACTCACACAAAAGTTGAATTCGCACTTTTTTAATTACCGTTTACGCTAAAATAACAATCAGTTTCTTTTCTTAATTACCCGAGCTCCCATCCAAGCTGTCTGCGTTGTTTTTATTGCCAGTTAGAAATAAACACCAAAGTAGCTTTTATTTCTATCAAATATAATGGTCTTATATGTACGTTGTCTTAGTGGGATTATTTTTTTCTGAAAGTAAATTAATCTTTTTAGCTTGTATGGTATCGATACAGAAAAATTATAAGGATCTGTAACGCAAGCAGGCATCTTTTGATAATCGTATTAAAAAAAATGCTTTCAAAGTAGGAATTGCGGAAATATAAATTTAATTGTTATTACATAACAATGTAAAAATTATATTTTACCGGTAGAATAAATATGTAGTTATATGGTATTTAGTAACTAAGTAGCAAAGAAATCGAAGAAGGAACTAAATGATTTAAATGCCATTGTAATTCAAAAAAACAATAAAATTTTAAATAATTTTTTTTTCTTTTAGTTCAAACTAGCTGTTTGTACCCGGCGATGCCCGGGTTTAGGATTTAGCCAAAAATAAGGGGGGGGACAAAAAGTTTCCATTGTTTTGCAAAGTCAAAAAAATTGGGTCAAGTCCGTCAAACAGTAGGTTTGTATAGAAAAATACCCGCGCGGCTTTGCACACGTAGGTTTTTAGTAACTTCAATTTTATCAAATTGTTTTTAGCTTAACACATATATATAT
>JADDOH010003548.1:0-56301 GCA_016648135.1 Agrypnia vestita
GGTTCTCATATAACAAACTATAGTCATTCCGTGAACTAAATTAAAAAGTAAAAAGTTATTAAGATCAACAATTAAGAATTTTTAAAGTATGATAAAACATGATAAATCAT
Source organism: Agrypnia vestita (assembly GCA_016648135.1). Classification (NCBI taxonomy): domain Eukaryota; kingdom Metazoa; phylum Arthropoda; class Insecta; order Trichoptera; family Phryganeidae; genus Agrypnia; species Agrypnia vestita. Next base: position 111 of record JADDOH010003548.1, read on the forward strand.
TCGAATTCCTTCTCGCTTTTAGAATAGAATCTCGTGATTATAAATATTACATTACTTTAAAATGTATGAAGATTTGTTTAAATAATTCTTTAAAATTTGAATTAATCTCGTCCATGCCGCGTTTGTTTTTACATAAAATAAAACACATTTTTTGCATACATGGTAGGTACTGTAATATTGTATTATTCTGTGTATTAATGTTGATTGATCAATACTTACTCTGGATCTAAAACAAACCAACCGTTCGTAAAACGAAGTGGTGACGGCTGATTGTGAGAACTACAATCGATCCGAAAGTTATTTTCTTTTCTATTCAGCCAGAGATATGCCAAGAGTTGAAATCCTAGGCATGTTCCCCACAGAGGTAGATAATCTCCCTTTTCGTTCATCGCTCGCGCTGCATTAAATATGTGTTCGCCAGCATCCGCATAGCCATCGGATTGGTTAAACCATGTTGCGCCTCCCGGAAATAACACCCTTAAAGAAAATGATTTCATTTAAAGAAAAACTTCTCTCGTTCGAAATATTCAGGAATTGAAATAAACGGATATAACCAAAATTACCTATATAATGAAAAATTGATTACATTTGAAATTGCACCCTAAAAAAATATTGTAAATATAAAAAAATTTATAAATCAAATTATGAATGTTGTAATTTTTCATTTGTTAATTTTTTCTTTTGTAATTTTTGTTTTTGTAGTCTCTGCCAATCTTAGAAATATACGTGACCAAGTAAATACGTACCTACTCCTTACCACGGCGGTTGCGTATTTTATTGAGTTATTAAGTACCTACCCGTAAACGTAAAATAAAACTTGTGTTTTGACACTTGACATTCACGTCCTGGTAGGTTAGTTTAGAACCTCAGTACCTACATGGTGCCTACGTAAAAAATAATACATACCTAGCAATTTAGTTGTTCTGCTGCTGGAGCGCAGCCCTACTAACAAACACTACTAACAAACAAACGTTTGATTTTGGTCTCATACTACCAATCTCTGAGTTTAGTTCCAGGTGTTTAAGATTTATCTCTAAATTTATTTACTGAATCTCTGAAACTCCCATCGCGATACCACTCCGTGGGTACGGGCCATCACAAAGCTAAAGGATCGTAATTTTGTTCGTTCGCTCACAGTGTTAATTACGGTTTTGCAAGAAATAAAGTTCTGCTGAAAGCGTTCGACTCAAAAAACATCGAACTAAGAAAATGGCTTCTAAAAATTTGAACCTACAAAAACCTAATACGTCGATATTTCATTCATTATTGCATATTTTTTTATAGGTCTTATATTAGAGATGTTTTTTAAGCTAATTTTAAGAAAAAACTTTTATTTACAAAGATATCACCCGTTTTACAGGTTGGATTCTTTCTATGTCTAAATGTCTAAATGCGTCTAAAAATGTCTAAATGCACAAAAAACAGTAATTATTTTTTATTTTAATTATTTTGTTTTACGTGAGTTCTGTGTTTTATGTATTTGATAAAGCATGAAGTAAAAAATATTATCTGAGGCGTAAAAATCGTACAACCTCCTGAGATGTTTTCTACAAAATTTTTATCGTCTTATAACAGTAGAATTAAAAAATTGCATAATTAATCCATACCTCGGTTGTTTATAACCAATATTTTTGTTTTCCATGGTGATTTATAAATTTTAAGTCGCAGAAAACAGTCAAAGTACTTTTTTTGAGTTTAAGAGTTAATTTAACAGTGATAAAAAAAAATTCACTTGGACGTTTTCAACACATGAAGATATCGTAGTGAACTATCCAAACCCGTATATAACTCATTTTTACCATTGTGTGGGTTGGACGCTTTCTGCATAACAACGTCTAATTTCAAATTAGCCACACATGTTGAACGAACAAATTACGACCCAGATGCCTTGATATAGTTGGTAATATTATGACTACATCATGTGTTAGACTGCAAATTGTGGGTATTATTTCACCTTTATGCGTCTCGAACAAAATACTAATTAGTTCATCAGTCCATAGACCACGCACCCTCATGAACGAATTCACTCTTCTGCATGCTTAAATTCTTTAATATGCTATTATAATTTCAAAGTCGTCTGTTATCGGCTCATTATATTTTAAGTATCTTCATTTTGTTCTTATATGTCTAACCGAACTTCTAACTAGGATGGACACATAATAAAGTTTTTGCGCGTCCGTTCTAACGATGACACAGTGGTATCAAACCGTTAGAAAATAATCAATGCGGTTTATTCAATGTTTATTACTTTTGTAAAATAAACATTTATGTCAACCACAAAGTTTACAATTTCAATACCAAAAATAGTGTAACAACAATATTGAAAATGATATTGAAAGAAGGATGACTGCAGAAAATATAGCAATTTGTCGCTGAATGCAATTATTGCCTATAGAAATTTATCCAAAGTGGCGAAACTATTTAGTTAGTGATGGAGTTCTGATACCGATACTGATTTATTGAAGTAAAGCCTGACAATGACAAAAAAAGAACGACTGTAGACTGAATGTGGTGGAAATTATAAATTAACTAATAAACAAATATAACGGTTTAGAGAGGATAATAAAGAAAATATATGAGACGAATGTTTAAAATAACAGAAACAGAGGGCAACCACGAAACACCTGGCATGATCAGATCAACCAAATATGTATTGTGGATCAATTAACAAAGTGGACGAGACAAGGGTTGTATCTTCTGCGAGCTGACACGTGATGGTGACTTTGTTAGTATTTTTATAAATGTAAATATTTTTCGCTTAAATTATTATGATTTCTATTGCACCAACATAGATATTTTTAGTTTCTTCAATAAGAGCAATATGATTTTGTGGTGACATTTTTATATAGGTATGAATATATCGACTGTCCCTACTTCGGTATACTGTCGAATCTGCAAAAATGATTTTTTCGTTTTAGTATCTTAAATCATCAAATTATCGGAAAATGTTAAAAAAAAATTTTTTCGTTACTATGTTAAAGGATAATCAAATCTTTTTAACACTATCCCAAAGTATAGAGTAAATCGAATTCTTTAAGATACTAAAACAAAAATAAAAATTGTGCCGATTCGACAGTACCTATACGTTGGGACCGTCGATATATTTATTATTGATGGATTTAGCGTATCCATTGTAGAAATTATTCACGATGATCATTCCAATTATAATAATTTCGTTTTCATAGCTTCATGTAACGTCCGTAACTTTTTACAGTATTTTTTTTTAATTAAGTAACTTCTTACATGGTACTATTTTTCATTTTTTTCTTCATTTTTTTCTTCTTTTGTATTTATTTTTTATTTATTTTTTCTTTGTGTCTTTTTTCGATTCTTTTTTTTTCCTTTTTTCCTATTTTTTAAATTTAAAAAAATATATATACTTATTCCTTAGGAACCGACATACAAAAGTCCCATCATTTTTATCACCGATGCGTACGATTTATAACCATACAAAGATTTGCAAGTGGTTTGGTATTGGTAGTATTTTTGCCTTTTCCTAATTAATTCTTAATTAAAAATAAGCAGTAATTTTCTTCTTCTTCCACGTACTCACGATATCATTTAGATATATTATGTTCTAATTAGATTTTAAAATGCACTTGTTTTTTAAATTTTCGAAGTTAACTTAAGATTAGTACCTGCATTAAAGATTAGATTACGCGCCACATTTGTGAATTACTGTCAGGTGATGATACTAAAATTGATTGATGCCTATTTATACGACATGATTAAGACGATGCGGTGACAAATTTGATAAGATACGTTTTAACAATAATACGGTATGATAAAATAATACCATCGATTAAAAAGGTTATGATATTATATTTGTATAGCAATGTGTTTTTGTCATAGGTCATATTAATGAGGTAATGCACTTTGCATGACTTGTCACCACAGACTATGATAGAAAAGGGCATCCTGCAAACTGATACCATATCACCAGTTATTCACTGCAACTCCGGAAAGTGTTTTTAAAAGTCTAAATTGGGATTCTCTAAATATTTGTACTAATTTTGCATTACTTTCACATTTTAGATTTTCAGATAATATGAGTCGTTTCTAAACTGGCTAATGCAAACAAAACAGCTGAGTAAATATTTATATTTTAATAAATGTAACAAGAATACTAAAAATTCGTCCTGCGCCATTAGATAAACTTTGCGGTAAATGGTAATTGATGTCCTCACATATAACTCTGTAGAAATATCAAAATAACAATGAAAACAAAACGAATCTGAAATATTGAATATGGTCTATGAAACCAACATTCTATTGTGACTTAAAAGATGAGCTTTTGACCAGTTTATTCTTCCAAAACTTTCATAACTCCAACCTCTTAATATAGAACTAGTTCAGAAGCTCCAGACGATACAGCGTAGGTACTATGTAATTAATTGCTGGGAATCGCTAAAAGAAAGTGAAAAAAAAAATCACATAAAAGTAAGTTAGAGCGTAGACCAGAATGAAATATATACTTGTCACTACTATAACCGTAAAGGGCAATGGGCGAGCCATAAAGCAGACAGATAATCTTAAAACAAGGAATACTCTTCAACCACGAGACCAAAACGATCGAAAGCACAAACACCCAATTATCGGAGCGGTTAATGTGACTTGGCGAATAAAAATAAGAGCGAGAAGGTTGTTAAGGGTCATGAGGAGGCTTTTATCAAAGGATCTATAATGGCTGAAGATGATTCATGGAGAAGTTGAAAGCAGGCGTGTGTAGACAGAACATTGAAGCACGAGTTGTAGGTATGAGACTGCATGCCATGGTTGAAGTGATTATTATGATATTATTTTAGCTATTCATTAAAATGTTACAAAATTCAATAAACATTAAGAGTTTGCAGTTGGGATTGTTTAACAAATCCAGAATCATGATTGAAATAATAAAACCATAAATCAAATCAAAAATTAACAGAAGGCACTTTTAAGTGTTTTAGAAACAAGCATAAATATAATGATATTGCCTCCACACAAAGGTATGCTTGTATTCGTACTTGAACTAACAATGATTAGCTTTTCCCGGAACAGCATATTGGTATACGTATTAACGAGTATGTACATCTACATACTCGTTAATACGTATACAATCGATATTGGATATTATTCACTCTTGTATAGAGGCTAATAAATTTTTAATATTCCATGTAAGTTACTGTAGTGATAGTCCAATGTTTTACAGAAATTAAGTCAGAAATATTGAAAAAAAAATTTGATGTCTCTTATCTCCGCAACAGTCGATTTTTCACCCAAGGTGAAAAGAATATTTTCAATTCAAAATTGAGCGACGAGGACGCCCCCGAAATTTTGCTACTAAATACGAGACACCCTGTATATATACACACAGATGTATATTTTACATTATACTCAAAAATGTATGCACTTCATGCAGATTTGTCATACTGGCGGCGCGGCCCTTGTACTCGAGCGAGCATGAAATCGGCTTCTTACACCCAGGGTTCCAGGTTCGATTCCGGGTGAGGTCACAATACATCTATGTGATTCACTCGAGGCTGACAGTTATTGTGGTGTGTTTCGCTACAGTATCGAGCCTTGTGACCTGTTGTGGCGTTAAATACATGATTGTATTTAAATATATATTTAAAATGGGAATATTTATTAGCCGAGATTAAGGGGTCTTTCTAATTACACCGTAAAAGTGTATCCAGAAATAGGTATTTATAACAAAGAAATGAACGGTTCGTCTCAATTAGTAAGTTAATATTTATTGTACATTTATTTAAACGTGAAGTATTAAAATGCGTATTAAATTTAAAAATTCAAAATCTTGCTGTTGATTTGTTTAATTAATTAGACTTTTGTTTTTAAATTTGTGTTCTCTTAGGAGAATCATTAAATAATTAAATTCCTTGACATAGGATAATTTTAATAATGTTGGGCTGCACTTTTGTTCAGTTTGGTTTGCGGAGAGTTCCGTAAAAAAAAATTGAAAGAGATACATTATGTTAAAGGGTGTTTTGTATATTTGAACTAAATCAAATCTTCCACGCAAAACCAAAATTGAATTACTGCGAAAAATTTTTAAATGTATGACTTGTTTATGGTCGTGTTTAACTTAGTTTCAAGTAACCTTACGCATGTGACTAAGTAATAAGCTAACTAAAACTAGCTGTTCTGTATTTTACTTTTGCATACAACTCTTTTGAACTCTAATATTTTAATAAATAAATATTTTTTACTAGAACTAATTTTATTACGATGAATATGATAGATTTAATGAAATATCAGACAATTTTTTTACGATATACAATATTCATAATAATTTCAAGGGAGATTTAAAAAAACTTTCTGCAACGTCTTTTACCAACTCCAGTACAATTTGTATTTTTTAAATTTTGTTTTAGTTGTAAGGCGAATATATTTTCAATAAATTTGCCTAACCCTTAACATTACAAATTTCGAACGTTGAAATTTGAAGGCTTTTTTCTTATAATTATAACAAAACCGCAGTCATCGTTATTTTCTGTGTTTTTAAGTATTTTTCTTGGTAATTAAAATTTATTACCACCTTGGTAATTAAAATTTATTACCACCTTGGTTATTAAAATTTATGAAGTTACTTGTTGAACTCAAATAATCATTCATTTTATCATGATTATTATACTAAATTAATATTTAGTAATTGTGACTCTTTGTATTATAATTATAATATAAACACATGAAGCCAAATTCCTTATTATTTTTTCAATTGGTCGAGCAACTTTATAGATTGACATTTTTAAAATAATTGATTTTATTATCTGAATTTGCAAAAAAAAAAAAAAAAATTAGAAAACAATCACGGTTTTGATAAAAATTTAGGACTTTCTATTTTACACATAAATAATTTTGGTCAGAAATTGAATAATTTAGAATAATTAGAAATTAGTAAAGCATGTAAAATATTATTAATAATAAATTAAATGTAGCTACTAGTCCAATTCTAAAAAAAATCAATAATTTTTGTGTAATCAAAAACTTCAGCAATAATATTTAAAAATAATTTTTCAAATAATTTAGAAAAACAAAAGACATAATTCATTTTGATATTTTGACATTTATAAAACACCCTGACGATGGAAAGGTTTTTCCGAAACATGTAGGTATAATCAATAAATATAAGTAGATACAGACAAATAATATAATCAATTATTTTAAAAAATATTTTGACTACCAAAGCACTTAATATGGTTATATGACATAATTAGGTGAGGATAGTTAGTAATGTAGTTCCGATAATAATTTTGTCAGCGTTTGGACATGAGATGGGTAGAGGTTCGATTGTTAATTTTATTCGATTCGATTCGCTTCTCACTTTCCTTGTATTACGTATTAATTACATTTATGTGGATAAAAAATACCGAAAAAACAAAATTTCAAGGCGTTGGCGTTGGTGCAAGTGGGTTACCACTTTATCACCAAATATGGTATCCATTTTCATACTTTTAAATTATTTTTAATGTTACTGGGTAAAACGGTCTCAAGAATCATGTGGAATAAAGAAATATATTAATTTGGTTGGCAGAAATTTATTGTCATAATAAGTTGTAGTTTGTAAGTAGGTGAGTTTTTGTCTTTTTAATAATTTCTCTTCAGATTTTATTATAAAAATACTTGTTCTTTTTCAGGGTGGGTGCTTTAATTATCGTAAATATTTCTTTATGTTAATTATAAGATTTTTTCTGGAATAACTCTTACAAGATTATTATTAATGTAATGATAATGCAGCTTATGATTTTTCAATATAATACATTAGATGTTTTATTCCGATGAATATTTAACACCAGCTTATTCTTATCCAGTATAGTCTCTTGTGTCTTTTTCACAGCGACTGCGTTATATGATGAACAAAATTAGCACAGAAAAAAAAAGTCATAAAATATCATTTTCTAAAACAATGCTCATATAAAAGTTGCTGTGAATATATTGTTTTTTTAAAACAATTTTTTAATAAAAGCGTTATTTGAAAATTATATGGAAAATTTTATCAAAATAGTAGGAAAATCATTCATTTAAACAAATAACAAACTTTGTAATATTCACATCGATTATTTTGACATTGACCGACTTTGGGATGGACACACACGAGTCTATGTCGGCGTTGAATATATGAAAACTCACTAATTAACTCACAAATCACATAATTTAATTGACTATGCTTAAATACAAGAAAATACTTGTACCTCCGCTCTAGTTAGATGGAAGGAAACTGGAGAATGTTATCAGTATTAAATTACTAGGACATGTTCCCGACCAATGATCTTGGTAACAATGCAGGTATCAATGAGTACAGAATGGCCAACAGTACTAGAGCTTGTAAACACTAGCTATGTAAACAGTATGCACTTCACTACAGCGATCGAGTGATTGTTTAACTAGTGTTTATAACTCGTCCTAGGACGGCCGTAAATCCGTCCATAAGACGGTGTTATTAAAACAAAGGATTAACTAAATTATTAACTAGACTTTTTTCCTTCTTATATTAAATATTATCATTAGATAAAAGACTACCGTCATAATGTTCTACAGAAATGTCAGTATACACTCGTTCCTGTCTCTTCTATACCATAAAATAAAAAAGACTTAACGCTCTCCACTTTCATATTAATGTTGAAGATACAATATCTTTATCTATCTTATACGGCTCTTTAACGTACACAAAACTTGAGATTTTAAAATTACTTTAATAAATTATTTTGTTATTAAATAAAAAATAAAAAAATTGACATTTTTGTCATAATTAAAAAAAATCTGTTGTAACTTTATATATGTTATTTTTATACAAACACAGAGAATATTGCACACCACCTTGATGTCTGGAATATATTATTAATATTGATGTTTTTCATCATTCATTTTCACATCTTTCATAATATTGATGACATTCATAATATTCCTATTTATAGCATTATCTTCATGATTGATTAGACATAATTATTAAACCTGTACCAGTTAATTAAAATATTCTGAAAAATTTTAATACTTTCTTCTATTATCTTATCTTTCTTTTATGTCATCAAAAAGTCGTGCGTCAGAAAACATTATTTTTAATTAAATAATTTATTATTTACGTATATTTTTTACGAAAGAAAAACCCACTAATCCGCGAGACAGGTTTGTCAGCAGATTTTTTTTTTCGATTAACATGGTAAAGTAACAAAGTAATATAAGTATGAATAGATCAAACTAAGATTATTTTAAATATGAGAATTTGTGATATTAGTAGTATCTTGAATAGTACATATAAGTTACTTGGATAGCTACAAATACATATTTACCTACAAATACTGTGCAATCTACGAAGTAGAATAACAATAAAAACATTCATTCAAACATAAAAAATCAAATAACTGGATGTTTTCAATAATCAAAATAAGCATACAATTTAAATTATTTAAATTCCAAACATATTTGCACATAGGTACATGTGCTAATAATTTTTAATCTAACTCATTCAAACAATATTGCAGATAAATAATAAAATAAAAGCACTTGCCATGTAGTTAGAAGACACGGCTCAAAGAACTGCACACTATTCCCTGCACCGATAGGAGTGCATTATGCCGGCAGTTGAACAGAATGCAAGGTTATGATTTTCCCAATTGCAAGCGTTCATTCAAAAGGTTTAGTCATGCTGATGACTCAATTATATTATTAACTTCTCCAAGGTTTGCTAATAGAGAGCAGCGATATACGCGACATATTAGATTATGTGTGTTCTGGTTTTATCCCGAGTAATTTATATAATATCGACAAGCATGCGGAAATCGAAGTCTTTATTAAACAATGATATCAGTTAATCATTATACAACTTTGAAAGAAGAATAATAAGTGAAATTATGAAATGTTTGAAATGGATTTTTGTTACTGGTGCCGAGATGTCTATAAATATTTTTTAAATAATTACCTGAAACCTACAAAATCCTACTAGGGTGCTAATATGGCGCATAATTTTTGTGCAAAATATTTTAAAATAATAATGTAATTTATTTCAGGGTGCTATTCTCAACATTACAGGCATAAGGGAAACATTTAACATACACAACAAACACTTAACATAACTTACAGTTTACTTGTTATTTATATAGAAGGCAAGGTCTTACCCGTTCAGTTTTTTCAGCAAATCTTCATAGTACTCTTTTTTCATTCCTATTCTGGAAGTTAAAAAATATATAAATTTTATTTCGATTTCTCTTTTTGCTTTACCTTACTTTACCGATAATTCTGTATTTCTGTTCCTAATTATTTTATCAAATTTAAATTTATTATATATTTGTTCGTTTAAAAATTTATTGTAATGTATACTAAATTATATTCTTCTCTTTTTTCTATGTAGATAGTCGACTACCTTCAAACAGGTAATCCCTAGTTAGGCAGTGGAAGTGTAATATATATAAATGATTTTCTTACAACTCGATAAACAAGAGCAACGAACATGTGGTATTTTTCAAAACCTTACCTTACAGGAACTACCCTGGCTCCCGAGCCTTCGAGAAACTTTACGTACGAAGCGGCGATATAACTGTCATACGTTCCTTTTCCGTAGAGCTGTTCCAATGTGTACGCAACTTCTTGAGCCAAGACACCGATGATAGGACGTTCATTTTCGTAACTCATTATTCTTCAAACCACTGCTTAAATCCCTTAAAAAAAAACAAATTTAAGACACAATTCCACCGATGTTATTCTCACTCGACTTCGTGACCCACTGCCATCCGTTACGAATGTTTGCTTCTCTATATATAGAACACAATGGTCAGCCACCGTACTTTATTCATACTTAAGTACAAATTTTAAATTCGCAATATTGTAAACCTTATATTATTTTTTTCTGAAATGGATGCTATCTAAATAATAGGGCCGTGCAGTGAGTACAATGAAGCTTGAACATTTTATAGAAACATTTATTATTTTTAAAAAAAGTCGAAATAAAAAAATGTCTCTCGTAATATATCATAAATATAATCATATTATTCAGATTTTAATAAATCATAATATTGTACGATAGATATTTCATTTCAATCTTTTTTCAGAATACAGGGTGTGATAAGAGGAATGTCTTAATACTTTACACGTAGATTTACATCTAAATTATGAGTTGAAAATGTTCAACAATGTCCTAATATCAATAGTTATTGAGATAAACTACTTTAAAGATTTTTTTTCAATATTTCTGATTTATCGTATGTAAAATGTTGGGCTATCTATATCGATAATATATACATAATATTTATATATATGTTAAATCGAAGGCTTTCACGGGTACAATATGTGTTAGTTCTAACTACTTTGGGGGTAACCCGCGTCAAATTCTGGTCGTCAGGACCAGTCGTCTGCCGACGTTTCGAATAGATCTCACTGTTCATCTTCAGGGCGCCTTGTCGATGAGCTGCTTCTCCAAAAAGCGTACAACCGTTTGGGTCCGGACTCACTTGACGTGAGCTCCGGACCCAAACGGTTGTACGCTTTTGGAGAAGCAGCTCATCGACAAGGCGCCCTGAAGATGAACAGGAGATCTGTTCGAAAAACGTCGGCAGACGACTGGTCCGGACGACCAGAATTTGACGCGGGGTTACCCCCAATAGTTAGAACTACCATTATATATAGATATATATAAATATTATGTATATATTATCGATATAGATAGCCCAACATATATATATATATATATATATATTATATATATATATATATATACAAATTAATAGATAGCCCAAAATATATATATATATATATATCGAATATTAAAATTCAGTCGCTTTAATACAAGTCACTTAAAATGTTTAAAACTTTGCTTAGACTTAGAAATTTTATTAAATGAAAGTCGTTACAAACTGAACCGATAAATCATAAAATAATCAAGAGATTTTATAATTATTTTTAAATTATTATCATTATATAATTTATGATTTACTGATTAGTATTATATTGTATTATATTATTGATTAGTATATTATTTTTCATAACACATTATTTATTGATTTAGTAAAAAAAATCAAAATATTTCGTTGCACTTTTACTGAAGGTACGACAAATTTAGTGACTAAGAAATGACTGCACTTAGGTAACTCGGATACAATGCTAAGACCCGATGTATTCTACAATCTGGTGTGTAATAATTGAAATGCACATGTTTGGTTTTATTGTAAAATATTTACGCAGATAATGTCAGCAACACTTCTAGAAAACATACGCATAAAGGGAACGTGGGCGTTAATGCCCATCTGTGCAAAATCCCATTTATGGGCGATTCTGAGTGAATTTTATATATTAATAATATTTACATTTATAAATGCTTTGCTACCTGTCTTTGACTTGAATTATTATGTATAATATTAAATCGTTAATGTCCAAATATTAAATCAAAGTAAATTATAGAAATAGTACATCGCTATTCTGTTTTGTACATCTTGCTATCTTGAGGATAGGGTATGGCGTTTTATCTCATGGAAATTTCGTTGCGAGCTAAAAAAAGTTGCGCTGACCTATAAATTTCACATTAAATAAGCTGTGTACATATCACGATGCCAGAGTGCACAACATTTAGACATCCAGACTTTATGCTTTATAATGAAAACATACAAACTATGATTTAATTTAATATCAATCATCCTTATATCAATTCCTAATATATTAAATTTGTTCCACTATTTCCGCGATATATATGTTCATATCCTGACATTTTTCATACACGGCCGTTTTTTGCGCCTTTTTAACTTTTTTTCGCACATTTTTACCCTTTTCTGCGCAAGTACACACGATAGTCACATTTTTTTTTAAATACAAAGGACAAGTTTTTGCCGCGTGACATTTTCTAAAAATTTATTTTCTTCTTCTTCTTCTTTCGTTTCTATTCTCATTCGAGTGAAATGTCGTTTTTACTTCATATCTTTGTGAGTTTTTCGATATTTTGGAATTTGAAACTTGATTATAATGTACGCGCCAAAACTTGATTATAATGGACTAACGCGTGATTTCTAATTCATCATTTTTTTCTTCTTATCCTTAAACATTTTTTAATCATCTTTTACATGTTTTCAGCCTTTTTTTAGCAATGCCGTTTTTGTTTTTTTTTTAAATTTTTTTCGCACATATTTACCGTTTTCTCCGCGAGTATACACAATAATCACTTTTTTTTTTTAAATACAAAGGACAAGTCTTTGCCGCGTGATATTTTCTCATAAATTATTTTCTTCTTCTTCTTCTTTCGTTTCTATGCTCAATCGCGTGAAATTTTATTTTTACTACATATCTTGGTGTTGTTTTGTATTCGGATTCAAAATTAAATTATGAGGTTTTAGGCCGAATTTGGCATCTTTCTTTTTTACATACAACGATTTTGCGTAGCTTTTTTCTTGCAACGTAACAAAAATAAAACCCCCCTTTCGGTCCTTTTTCGGCGAGCGCGCCGTTTCTGCGACTGTAGCTGTAGTTTAAATGATATCCAAAAGTCAGGTTCAAATAAAAGTTAGAGACGCCATCTTTTGCGCATTTTTTGAAATTTTTTCACCTCCTCTACTTTTCTCGGTATGTACCCAAAGTCCAAATTTCTGTTTCCTTAATTACTCGCTCAAAAAAAATTGCACAGCAGTGCGATAACTTTCAGCGCATAGCGCTCGACAGCGCGCATCTTTTCTATTAGAAATTATCACTCCGAATGTACTACTTACGACGTACTTTTAGAGCGTTTTTTTCCGTTTTTTATATTTTTGTATGCTGCTCCAGGACTCGTGGGCCAATTTTACATGGCAATATTGCAATCAATAGAAAAAGAGTGCCGCCATCGAATCTGCTGAAAATTAACTTTCCGAAATCAGTTACATCAAAATTACGTCCGCTTTCATGCGGATTTTACAGTTTAGACCGTAGCTTCACGCAGCATCGTTCAATTTAAAAATTAAAAAACACATTTTTTAGCTGTTAAAGTTTCCCATCTTTCTATATTTTTAGATTTTTTTAAACTTTATTTTTAAAAAAAATATAATCAAAAATATTTTTTTTATGCGTGTATTTGAAAGTTTTTAAATGAGATTTTTTTTTTTACGTAAGCCGGATTTCGAAAATTATAATTGCGTATTTTTCAGCTATTTTTGCCGCTGAAATATTTCTTTTTCGGCATTACATTAATTTTTCTAACTTTTAATTTTCGTTATTTTTTGACAGATTTAAATTTTGAAAACGGACGCGCAGGGCTGCACCAGCCGCGTAGCAGTCGCCTCGACCGCGCAGCGGACACTCCGGTCGCACAGCGAGCGCTTCGACCGCACAGCGGACGCCGTCTGTCTGTGCCACCCATTTGGCCTTTGCGCGGCCATTTCGAACATTTCGGATCTATTTTGTTGTTAAGTTATCTGGCCTTCACTCCCGAACGCGCAGTCCGATCTTAGCGAACGGGGTGTCACTGGAAAGGGGAGCTCGGCGCGCAGTGTTTACCGCCAACCTTCTTCTTCGTTACTCAACCAACAGTGAGTCCGTCTTCTTCTTCTTCGTTCCTCAATCATCAGTAAGTCTGCCGCCAGGCTAAATTGCACGCGTAGTCATGCAACGGATAATCTAGTATATCGGTATTAATTCCATAACCACAATCTAATATATTTTTATTTATGCAATAATTAAATGTGAGGGTTATTTTAATTAATGTTTTCAAAGTGGAGGAGCTAATGGTATTTTTAATATGTACCTAAATGTATTTAACGAGCACATAAACTATTTCGCATTAGGTTTAATGTGGCAAGTTTACAATATTCCAAAATTAACGAAATTGAAAAAATAATTCTAAATAAAAATATTATGGATCGGTTGCATTGCAACTGATGAAAATAAAAAAAATTGAATAAGAAGCCCAATTACAGGAGCGAAACACATCACAAAACACTTGAGTAAGTCGCATAGATTATTGTGACTCAAGGGGAATCGATCCCGGAACCCTCGGTGTGAGAAGCCAGTGACATGCTCACTGGGCTTCGAGGGTCGATTATAAAGTAAAGTAAGTAAAGTAATTTTTTAATTGAAAAAATAAATAAAAAATAAAGAAATACAATACCTCCATTTTAATGAAATCATAAATCAATATCATCTGTGTTTGGTGAAGATATTTTTCAATCCAGAAATTTTCTGATTTACAGAATTTCATTAATATTTTTACTTATAAAATAATATATTTTGTGTAATATTAATAAATAAAAAATAACTAGTTAAATACTTTTAATAAAGCAACGGTTTTGTGGTACACAGAGATTTGAAAAAATAAAATATTCTTTATAATCAATTTATTTTCTCTTTATCGAGAACCACAACAATATTTCTGTATTCGTTTTAAGTACTTACTCATAAGTTTATCACAAGTCATTAAAATAAACAAAAAATCTAAGGAAAATCTGTCACTCTTTCACAAAATTAAACAGATCGGAATTAATAAAATGTTGCTATGCGTCGACCATAATCAAAAGACCATTCCCGAGCTTTGTCCGATAAGAAGAAAGTGGGAGAAAGTTGCCTGGCAAGCCCGTATTACAAGCCTCAATATGACATTCCAAATAAATATATTTTTTTAGTTTAAAAAAAGGTTACTTACTCACTTGAAAAACTTATTTTGTGTTCATTTTTTGCATCGTAACAACACACAAATTTTTTGCGCACATTCTTTTGAATGCGGTCTAGCTATAATACTGAAAATCTGGTACTCGAAACATGAAATTTCTGGTGTTAGAAGACGTGAAAAAATTCTTCCTTTGTTCAATATTCCGGAATACTGATATTAATGCACTAGACATAACGAAACTGAAAACAGCAAAATTATTTTGTGGTGACATTATAATTATAATTTATAGTAATTAACCTTGTTTATATCTACACCTTTTTTTATTGAAAAAAATTCAACATGTTTCAAAGCCAAAGGCTTTTTCATCAGGATAATAAATGTGTAATAATAAAATTAAATTTAAAAATCGAAGTATAGATAATCAAAATATTAAAAAGTTATATATGGAAAATGAATAATAATAACGTACCTACTTAACATGAAAAGAAATTTAAAAGATAACTATTTGTAAAAAGGACCTGGTTATTTATAATATTCAATTTACTTATATATTTTGATATTAATAAGTACTTACAAATTTTCATCATCATCATTCTTGGCACTACAACCCTTGGTTGGTCTTGGCCTCCTCAATAATTTTCCTCCGCTCATCTCGGTCTAGTGCCAGCTCTCTCCAGTTTCGAAGCTCTAGGGCAGAGATATCTTTGAGGACGTTGTCACTCCATCTTAATTTTGGCCTTCCTAAGCTCCTTCGCCCTATTGGCCTTGAGTTCAGCAGGGACTTTGGTGCTTGATGCTCGGACATTCTCTCCACATGACCCAGCCACCGAAGTCTTCCCAGTTTTATAAATTTTGTAACGTTTGGCTCCTTAAATAGAGTATAGAGCTCATTGTTGTAACATCTGCGGCAAAGTCCATTTTCTAGAACCGAACCGAAGATACGTCTCAAAATTTTCCTTTCAAAAACGTCCAGTGCTCGCTCATGTCTCTTAGTTAGTACCCACGTCTCGCTTTCAAATTTTACATACAAATTATACAGAATCACAGTTTGATAAATAAGAAATTTTGGAAATAAGAAAAATTGTTAATAGTAAATTGAATATTATAAATAACCAGGTCCTTTTTACAAATAGTTATCTTTTAAATTTATTTTCATGTTAAGTAGGTACTTTATTATTATTCATTTTCCATATATAACTTTTTAATATTTTGATTATCTATACTTCGATTTTTAAATTTAATTTTGTTAGTATACATTTGTTATCCTGATGAAGAAGCCATTGACTTTGAAACATGTTGATTTTTTTTCAATGAAAAAGGTGGTGTAAATAAAGTTAATTACTATAATTTATAACAATAAATAGAAAATCGCAAAACAAATTTCAAGAAAGAAACTTTTCGAAATAGAGCAGTTTAAGAAGGGAGTCAAATCCTTGCAATTGGACAGCGATATGCTGTAAAATTGCGTACATGTTTCAAATAGTTTCTAAAACTAAACTTCTATTCTTCTACTTCTAATTTGACTTGTAAATATCCTTCCATAAACTCGAGCTATTGGTTCATATTATGGTGAGTATAATGGAATGTAATTAATAACACGTAATTTATTGTATAAAAATTATTGTATGTATCTGGTGTCTAAACAGAATATATAAATAAATAATTAAACAAATTATAACCTTTATCCGACAAATTTTACAAAAAACACTCATGTTCACTAACGTCAAACCTCTATGGTAAATATGGAAAATCTAAATTAATTATTTTAGGTCCTTACCTATGACACTGCCGTTTTCTAATACTGGTTAGTTTAAAGTTTGATATCTCGCATTCAACTTGGAATTCCAAATTCAAATATTTTATATTAAAGCTATGACATTTATTTTCAAAATCAGTTATTCATTTCTTTTCCCGCCGTTTTTTCTTTAATATCGCTGTCTGCAACTACGAAGAAAATGAAAATTTGCGTTATTTTCGAATATGAGTTCCGTCGTGGCACTAATTCTGCACAGACGGCACGCAATATCAACGACATGTATGGACCAGCTACCGTAAATAAATAAATCCATACGTTTTTGGTTTGGTGAAAATTTCGACCTCAACAACGAGTCCCGTGAACGACCGGAAATTATAGTCGATAATGACATATTGAAAGCTATAGTGGAAGCAGATTCATCTCAAACGACGTCAGAATTAGCAACAGCCTTCAACGTAAATAACGAAATATTAATAAATTTGCGTCAAATTGGGAAAACAAAGAAGCTCGCAAAGTGGATTCCATTTGAAAGACAAAAGCAAACTCGCTTCGAGTCTTCCTTTAATTTTATGAGTCGGTGCAAAAATGGGGTGATTCTTAATCGGATTGCTACTTGTAATAAAAAATGGATCGTGTCTGACTATTGAAAATATTCGTCGCAATGGTTGGCCCCAGGGAGGCAGCCAAACAATGTCCTAAACACAAATTGAGTTAAAAGAAATTGTGACTATGGCGGACCTGTGTCGGCATTATTCATTACAATTTCTTAAGATCTGGCACAAGAATTACTACAGAAGTATACTGTCAAGAAATGATAACGACGATGGACAAGCTCGCTATCAAACAACCGAGACATGTCAATTGCTCTAGTCCACTATTTTTCAACGCTCGTCCACACGCTGCACAACGGACCGTCTTAAAATTACAGGAGCTTTGACTGGAAACTCCGTCACCCAACTTACTTGCCAGATCTTTCACCTGCGGGTTTCAAATTTTTCAGAATTCAGATAACATTTTACAAGGGAAAAATTTCAACACCGATGAGGCGGTGAAAAACTCTTTTAAAGAATTCATCGATTCCCGTCCCCAGAGTTTCTATAGCAGAGGCATCAATTAACTTCCATTAAAATGGCAAAAGTGCGTCGACAACAATCTCCAATACTTCGATTAATTAAATATATACTTTTCATTTTAAAAAAGTTTGAATTTTTCTATATAAAACGACAATTGCATAGGTAAGGACCCAATAGAATATTTGAATATTTAGAACTGTTTTAAAAAATCACCACAATGTAGATATATCTTTTTTTTTACTTCGTTCACATTTGCTAGTTTTTTATTTTTTATTTATTAATGATAACAGTATTCATTGATAATAACATTACCCGCTCACTAGAACAGTCCTGTGTCAAGGTGGGCACGATATACGGCAGTATTCTTACAACATTGTTAAAAATTTACATTTAATTCTTACATTGTTTTAATTCTTAAAACAGTTTAAAACTTGTTAAACAGTTTAAAATTGTTTAAAACTTATATCTTAAACCTTAACTCATCCGACATCTCGTAGAATAAGTTTGGACCTCAAAATTATTATTTTCGAGATTGTTTTCATTCATATATGATGGAACTAAGCTGCTTTAGTCTTTTATTTAGCTTCAAAGTAAAAACTGAACATTTATTAATCAAAACCAAAATAATGTAATATGACCACCAATACCTCTCTTCCTCTATTTAATTAAAGGTAAACATGTATCTACAATATGTTTTAATCATAATTATATTGCTATCAATTTGCAAAGATAAAACTTATCTCTTTAAATGCGTAGATCAAGATAGAGAACACAGTGCAAATAATTTATTTATTCATTCTTATCGTTGTTAGTTCTAGGTAATAGAGTTGTTAAGACATAGCCGCTTTCGACAACAAAGGTCGAATTGAGGTAGTCCCTTTTCATCATAAATTATATATTTATTAAAAAAGATTTACGTGTACGCATCATTGTGATGCTCTATCGAAAGCATGCGCGTTCTATCAATGTGATCAATTAGCTAGAACATACCGAATCCCAGCTTCTTCAAAAAACAAAAATTGGAAATAATATTTCCTGGCGTATCCTAGTGTAATGCAAGTATTCGGATGAATTTCATTACACACAATAAAGTATATTGCTCCCAAAAATTCCGTAAAAAATCAATGTAGATTTTCTCATTAGCGACATCTGTGGGGATTTAGGGGAATGAAAATGGCTTTGTACAGGCCGCATGGAAAAGGCGCTTACAACTCATATATGAAAGCTTCACGCAATTTGAACATATATACAACTTCCAAAAAATGAATAAGCATGGTATATTCTATCATGGGTGGAAATGGCGAATGTTACAATTGTGTAAAGTGATCACTTAAGCCAACCATAAAAAGACAGGTCATAAGTCCTGTTACACCCAAATGACTTCTATACCTACTTTCCCATAATTAATACAGTTTCGTCTCTGTGAGATATCTATAATATACACTAATTGATTAACAATGTCTCTGTGACATAAATCCAGCACTGTTCTGAAAGATTTGAACAAACTCAAAATATTCTTCGTAAAATTGCACGATCCAAAATGGCCCTCCGAAGCCGTTTTCTATAATTGTTTTCAGAGCTCGATTAACAGTAAGACTCGCCATGACAAATAATGTTGTAATCCACCTCCAGGCCCATAATTTAGGAGCAAAAAGCTTTGATGTCGCTTTGTCGCTCATTACCGTAACTGTCAATATTTCACTCAAAGTATAGAGAATGTTTTCTATTCCAAATTGAATGAAGAAGACTCCCCCATAGTTTTTGCTACTAGCTACGAGACATCCTATATTTTTCAGTATACCTACCGGCGGCTAGATGTCAATGAGAAATGTATTATTTCACATCATTGCGAATTAAATATCTTCTGATCGACGTTATAAAGTAAACCTAAAATGAACATAGGTACATGTATTATTTTAAAAAAAAACTCACACCGTTTTCAAAATAAGTATGATTACAAAATTGTTATCAAATAAAATGAAATTATTGGCTTTATGCTTTTTTATTATTATTTAGATTTTTTTAATATTTCAGTTTATGAAAATTAAAACTAATAATTTAATCAATTACTATATCGCATATGTCATTGGTATTAATCATTAATCGAAATATATAATTCTCTACGTGACAATGTCCGTCCCTAACGCTACTAGATCGCTCAAATAATAATGCGGTATAGTATAATAATGAGGTATATGAAGCAAAAAAAACGTAATTCTCTTTTTAATAATGTCCATCACTAACGCTATCAAGACGCAACTCTAGATAGCGCTGTTCTCCAAACTTTAACTGGCGGCCGAAATATATAATAACAGTACGTCATTTGTGACGATTTATAGCTAGTTTAAAATAAATATATAAGCAGGTAAAATTGTGGTTAAATGGTTTTAAAATCTTATAATTAACTTTAATCAATCAGATAAACTATTGTCGTCTGTATCGGACTGCAAATCCTCATTTAAATTTATTTTTAATTGATTAAAGTATGTGATCACCGTATCGTGATCTGCAGTCTCTGTATATTTCAATAAAAAATATTAAACAGCAATAAACAAAGAAAAAACCGCTCCGCTCGACCGTCAGCGTCAAACTGAAGTGGCCAACGGAGTAGCTTTAAGAAAGAACACCACTACACAATTTACGTATTATGGAGTATATGACTCACACTAATGCAAGTGGCTTTCACAAAGTGAACGAACAAGTATGTGATCACCGTATCGTGATCTGCAGTCTCTGTATATTTCAATAAAAAATATTAAACAGCAATAAACAAAGAAAAAACCGCTCCGCTCGACCGTCAGCGTCAAACTGAAGTGGCCAACGGAATAGCTTTAAGAAAGAACACCACTACACAATTTACGTATTATGGAGTATATTACTCACACTAATGCAAGTGGCTTTCACAAAGTGAACGAACCCAACACTGCACGTATATATTTTATTTTTGGTGACTGAAATAACTCACTCTGGTCGCTTACCAGATAATTTGTGGATGGTTGTACAAGAGGGTCACGTTAGTAGGCATTTGACACTACAGCACAAGTCAGGATTCGTACACAATTATTACCTACTATTAATTACACAAATTACTATTTTTCTATAAGCACTCCCTGAACCTAAGAAATGCGTTCTACCCATCAAGCCGGGAGGCGGACTAAAGAAGTACATCGGTCTGAAGCTCACTTCAGTAAAATGTAAACAAATTAATCTATTTTAACTAACTTCAATGCACATTTATTTCGGCTACTTATAAACACAAACCATTCATATGATAGTTTACACTATCTGCAGTGCCACCTTATAAGGCCGTGGAGTACGTATCTAAAAGTATAATCTGCATATTATGGGGTTTTCTAAAGAAAAAACTTTTCCAAATTTAGTTTTTCCTTACACGTGTTTCTTCTATCTATCAATCTAGTAGTGGTCAAGTGATCGACATTTGGAGACTCGTGTCGGGAGACCACCAAGTTAGTCCTATTTTCACAGCATAAGCGGTTGACTAAGCTTCAAAATATTTAAAATAAAACACAAATTACTTTGTTTTCACCACTTTATTAGATTAAAAAATTTACATGTTTCGAGAACAATGTTCTTTTCTTCAGGATTATTGTGTACTAAAGATCTTTAAAAGTTGAACCAAGCAAATATGTTACGGTGAAGGGGTGGATGAGGGGGTTGGTGAGGGGAGGGGGGGGTTCGAGGTGTTATTATTATGGGTCATTTGGACAATGTGGAATGTTAGGTGGAAAAATATTCAAATAGGATTAGCAAAAATTTGTATACACCAGGACGTACAGATAATTAACACCTCGAACCCCCCCCCTCCGCTCACCTACCCCCTCATCCGACCCTTCATCGTAACATATTTGCTTGGTTCAACTTTTAAATATCTTTAGTACACAATAATCCTAAAGAAGAGAACATTGTTCTCGAAACATGTAGATTTTTTAATCTAATAAAGTAATTTGTAAACCAAAGTAATTTGTGTTTTATTTTAATAATAATGTCACTACAAAGTTCAAGCCTTCACACAGAAGAAGAAAAAATATTCTTCGAAGAGTTAAAAATATTTATGTGATCTATTTTACATTATGTTATGTTATGTTTTTGTTAATTTATATAGCACCGTTTTTGCGTAAAAGACGCTTCAAGGGCGCTTTACAGGTGCGACATCTCGAAAAAATGAGTTTTTAGGCTCTTCTTGAAGAGTTCCATAGGAGGCAGCTGATTCCACAGAGCTGGGCCCGCAAAGCTGAAAGCACGTTCCGCAAACTTGGTGGCTCCAGCTCTCCTTGGTACTACCAGCCTGCAGAGTGCCTCCGATTTAGCTGACCGCAGTGTGAACCGTCTTCCATTGATATTATCTGGGATACAGAAGTAGATCAAATATTGTTGTGCTTTTCTTTGAAGACTTTTGTACACCATCAGAGAAAGTTTGAAATTTATCCGCTCTGGCAGGCCAAGCCAATGTAGCTGCTTCAGCATTGAGGATATCCACGAGAACTTTGATGCTTTAAATATAAGCCTCGCCGCAGCATTCATCACTGACTGAAGTCTGTCGAGTTGAGTCCTAGGCTGTCCTGCATATATTGAGTTATGTACAATAGTCCAGCCGCCAGATGACGTACGCACTAATCAGTGACTTTGTTGCGTCTGGGGGAAGGCATTTTCTTACAGACTTGATCTGTCTTAAACCATAGAAACCAGCACTGACAGCTTTGTTAATTTGAATTTGATAAGAAAAATAATTTACAGGATTATTTTCAGTAATTTGTTGATCTTCCAATTCGTGTATTAAAATAAAATCCTTAAATTATTAATATCAAACGATGATTTTAACAGTTTTAAATATGATAACACTGATGCAGTTACGTGGGCAGAAGAGGCACCAGAGGGGCTCGAAACTGCTGACTGAACAAGTTCAACAAATTCATTTTTAAATCTTGATTACCAATAAATGACTAGATATATCTTAAATTTAATTATGGATTATTTTCATGATGCTATCGAAGAGTTGCATTTATATAAAAAATAGTATTAATAGCTATTGATACCCCACACATTAACTATTTTACAGAAATGTAGACCTCTTTTCTTAAAAGAAAGACAATCGAATTAGTATGTGAAAGCCATGCTTACGAAGCACATTGTTTCGTTAGTTGGTGTTTATTCCCGTAAACACCAACCCAACGCATCAAAAAGACATCCATATACGTTTCTCATATTAATAGCTAAGTCTCTATGAGATTTCTATAATTTATCGTAATTAAATAATTGAACTGCTCCTCTTGAAACTTTAAAAAAATATATTATATATCCAAATAATTAATAAGAATATGTATACTTTGTTTTCACCACTAAATTGAAGAAGTTGTTATATATCCACCTGAATATGTTGTGCCTGCAAATATTATCTATTGCAACATGCTGTGTCTATTTTACTTGAAGAGACAGGTCAAGATATAAAAACTTGGAATCTACTTTCTCTGGTTACTGGGAAGAAATAAAGAATATATTATCTACGGATTTTCCACTTGACTGTTTTGCTACGATTTGGAACGGAAACAAAACCACATATCCTTTCTGTAACAATTCATAGTCACCTTTAAAGTCCGAGATAAGAAATGATGATTGTGATCTTCATTCTCCACAATGAACAGTTGACATCCTATGCTCTGTATCATGTGTTGTTGCTGCTATCAAGTATCGATTTAATCGATAAAACCAAATCGATTTAAAATCCACATTAATTATTTAATAATTAACATGGGTGGATGTATTATTTTGTAGCGTTTTTATTAAGTTTAAAATTGATATATTTAAATCAAAAACTTATTTATAGTATAGTATTCTGTATTATTAACGATCAACTAGTTCTCGCAAATTGCCCGATTCCATGCATGAATAAATCCGGTGGTTTGAAATCATCAAGCCAATTTTGAAACGTAGCGTTATTGAAGAAGATTTCTCTTGTTTGATGAAGATGATCAGGTGAATGGGGCAGATGAGGAATAATCTCCTACCCGAGTTCCTAAACAGTCGCTTTTCTAATTTAAGCATTATGTGGGCGGGCATTATGCTGAAAACTCAATTAATGCCATCATCTCGAATTCAAACTCTTGAATTGTGAATTCAAGATGATGAAGTTATTGATGTTTTAAAAGTGATGGTAGCTTAGATTTTCTCAGAAGCATTTCATAGTTCTCCTTTGGCCTTCTTTATCCCAACCAGATGCATAACATTACTCTCTTATGGTGGAGAAAGTCCAAAAGAAGTTTCTGAGATATCTCTACATGAGAGAGTACGGGCATTATCCTTGGCTTTACCCAACCGAGTTTCTCCAGGGTATGCTTGGCTACAATAGTTTAGAGACTAGAAGGAATGTGTATTTGATTACACATTTTTATCGATTGTTGCGCGGTACGATCGACAATACTGAAATTATGCAGAGCATTGGTTTGTATGTTCCTGATAATTACCTTAGACATCGTCAGCATAGATTGTTTCACATTCCAATATACAGGACCAACCTGCCGATGGTTATGCCTGTTGGAAAAGCTACAGCTATGCTGAACAAAATCGCTTCGGATATTGATATATTCCATGTGTCTGAGGGGGTTTTCCGAAGCAGGATTCTCCTACACCTCTGACCAGATTGTACAGGTCACTTTTAATTAGTTAATAATAAATTGTTATTTTAATATACAATATGTATATGGGTATGTATATATGTATGTATATGTATATGTGTATGTATGTATATATATGTGTATAAATTCATAATATGTATGCATTAAACATAAAGTTTGTAATGTACATATTATGTAATAAATAAAAATTGAAAAAATTGAAAAAATGAATTGAAAATTACAACGTTAAGTATCAACAAAATGATACTTCAGGAATGTTGTTTTTTTTTTGTTATTTGTATTCTATTATCTATCTACATCTTGAAAAATTTGCAGCGCAATTTAGTCACATTTCTTAAAAAATCACACCAATAGACCGTGGAAAACAAAAATGTTACGAACTTATGCATCAACACAATATTTATTGAATCACTACCACGATTAAGACGAATAAAATAAAGTCCATAATGAATATGTTATTCTTAAGGGGGGGGGTAAGGTTTTTAATTATTTTTTTTGCATTTTTTTTTTAATTTTTTAAATGAATGTATAACATCGCAAGAATATTGTGTCAAAATTTCAAGTCAATCGGAGCAAAATTGACGAAATTGTGAACATTTGAGCGATATCAGACTGATTTTCTATACCTGCTCGGGCAGCTAAGAGACGCGCTCACCTGAGGACTACCGGACGTGCTATTGTATTAGAAGAGTTTTGCTTAGACAAGGACAAAAAGATGCTGATGACTAAAACTCTTTGCTGTGTGAACATGGCATCGACGATTATGTGTAAGTATAAAATAAGTGTTCAGTTTTATTTTGAATTTTACAGTGTTCAAGCTTTAAAACGTTTTCCCCGCATCTCACGTTTTCAAAGTCGGTGTCCATCATAACTTCAAAACTACTGCACCGATCCTTTTGAAATTTTGAACACTTTTTCTGTACATAATTTACAAGGTAACGCTGTCGAGTTTTTTTCAAATTTGTTATTAATTTTTATTTTTTAATAACAAATTAGTCGATATTTTTCGCAAAATATCGCGTTTTTCCCTTCAAAGTGTTCCAAAAAATTTAAAAATTGAAATTTCAAAAAACCCTCCCAGCGTTACCTGGGAAAACCTATTATCTATCGAACGAATTTTGATTTTTTGATTTCAGATGATCTAGCACCAAGTTATGATGGACACCGCAATTCTACTTTTTCCGAGACACGTCCGATTTTAACTGTGTTGTCACAAAAAATTCACAAAAACATGCCTTTTTTGTACTAATTAACCTTACCCCCCCCTTAACCAAACATAAAAATTCAATATTTCTTAAATAAATATCATCAATATACAAGATTGACTTCTTCTTTCTACAATAGAATTTGTCCCTGGACTGACTGGAAAATTTGGAAATTATTGATATTCAAAGCAAATTTAGCTTAATTGTGGAATTAGGATTATTTTGTTTAATAGTTTAAGCTATCAATATGTGTTATATAATTAGATGAATATTATGTATTTATTTTTCAAATATTATAACAAAGACATATTAAAGAAGATTGTCGATAATGAATTCAGTTAAGTAGTGACGGATGCCATAGATGTTTTTCTTGTATCTACAAATATCACTGGCGAGCCAAATTCGCACAAGTCAAAGTATTTTCAGCACACGGAATCTCAGTATAATTTCCAATACATTCCTACGAATGCAGTGCATTTCTACGAATACACATATACACATTCCATCCCGGCTTCAGTCGGCTGCCAATTTTATTCCAATGACTTTTGGAAACCGTGGAGTCTTAAGATTATGGTTGTTTTGAATCAATACTCTGTCTACTCGTACCTACCTGTGCATAAGAGTACACATTTTTTTTAATTTAAATATTATAAGTATATATTTTTATTTATATATTATTAGTAATTTTTGTTTATACATCGTTGCTTTTGCTTCATTTACAATTGTTATATAATCTTATAGTATCTATAGTATTTTGTATTTATTAATGTATAACATATTTACGCTAAGAATATGGGAATAATTTCATGAAAGCGACAACGGAAACGCGTAACAGAAAGTAATTAATAGTAAAGTAAATTATTTAAATATATTCGGCAGATTCAATTTTCACATAAGCGTTGGAAGAAAATGTCAAATTCGATAAATTAGGGTTATATTGAATTTAGATTTCTAATATCTCTGGATAACCTTAGTTTAAAAAAAAATTAATTGACAAAAATAATGTAATTTTTATTGATTTTCACATGTTTTATTGATTCTGACAAAAAAGTACACAGTACACATTTTTTATTCATTCTGACAAAAAACATTTGGTTGCAAAAGAATTTTATCCTAAATGAAGGTAGGTACCTATTTAATAATACCTGTTTAGGAAAAATATAAATAAAAGCTGTTGGGTTTTATCGCGTGATTTTAAGATTTTCTCTGTGAGTATGAATTAATAAATTATTTTAAAATTTTTGATGTATAGCAACTTTACGCTCGGTTCATAGGAAGTCGCAAACTTCTTTACCGACTCGTCCAAACTGCTTACTCGAGTCGCAGACTTCTTTACCGACTGCTTACAGCAGTTTTTACGAGTTGTGACTGAGAAACGGACGAAGCGTTACTGAGAAAAGATGTTATACCTCATTTCCGACTACTGTAAGAGTTTTTTTGTAAATATTGTAGTAAACCACCGGGACAATGTGGGCAAATTTTTGGATAGCAGCCATTCGGCCCGTTTGTTTTTAGGACACCGATTCGCATGCCATGGCGCATCAGGTGGCGAATGAGCAGGACCGATATAGGAACTTTTGCAAATAAAACGGTCTTGGGTAAGCGGTATACATAAGAGCAACGGCCCGTAAACAATTTTTTAGAATCTACTGGTGATGCAACGAATACGAATACGAATATTCGTATTCGTCATATTATTATATTATCATCACGAATATTAAAAATAAACTATTTATTACTGAACGCAACGAAAATTACGGTTTGACTGTGCACCGTGTATCCGAACACACCTACGCACTCTATTATCGGGGATTCCCCTAACATTGAATAAATGGATTTGTTCAGTTCTCAAGTTGTCATTGTTACTTATTTCACAGTATAACATGAGAATTTTCATCTTGTTTCATTGGGTTATTAATAAGGATAGGTGCTCATTTCATGTAGTTTTTGTTTTGTAATACGTATTTTTCGTTCCATTTTATTTCCGTTGTGTGTAAAAGTGTTAACTCTTATAAAAGAATTTCAAACTAAATCTAATAACATGACCTCTCGTAAACGTGAAATAAGTGTTATTTATTTTCGATCGCTGGGAATGTACAAACAAACGGATAAAAAAAAATCGCCTAGTGCCTGAGAAGTTACAAATGTTGTGCTTTTTGAACAAAAATTTGCCGGTGGTAAATTTTAATTATTAAATCTCTTGTAAAAAAAAAAGAACAGTGAAGAATTAACTTGTTGAATTATTCGTATTCATATTCGCCGAATACTATATTATTACTTAAGGCGGTCGTCCGGCAAAGCGGGCAAATTTCGCCTTTTTTTGTATCTTCTCTTGCGTTTTTTATCAAAATTTTATTTGAAAATATATTATTTTAAGATTTATTCATCAGTTTCCATATATTTTAAATACGGATATCTTGTTAATTCATTCATTCATTCATCTTCATCCCCTTGTCCTCGTAGGGTGGGGGCCCAAAGACTCGACAAGGTGTTTCCATGTTCCTCTGTCTTGCGCTACTTCTGTTTGAGTCAGGCCCGGTTGTTTCAAATTCGATCAAAGTAAGCGTAGAGTTTAAACTGAAATTTTACGTTCTCCACCAATCAGACGATCCGTTTTCGTAAAAATCTATGCTTTTATCGACCGCTTACTTTGATCGAACTTGAAACAACCGGGCCTCAGCCAGTCTAGACCCATTCTGTTTTCATACACATTTTGCTGTTGCCTTTTCCAGCTTAATCTCGGGCGACCCACTGGCCGTCTTCCTTCCGGGGTTGCCAGGAGGATTTTTCTTGGTATTCGTTCCTCTGGCATTCTGTGTTCAAGCCACCTCAATTGTGATTTTTCTATGTGTAGAAGTAGGGGTTTCATGCCTGTGTGCCTTATATCAGCACTTCTAACCCCGCCCCCGACCCCCACCACCATTACACCCACCCAATCCCTATAAATTCTGTCTCTAATTATCTTTAATTTAGTTGTAAACGTGTTGTTATTGACAATGGGAGAAATCCCGAAAACGTTCTAACAATTCAAAATAAATATAGTGGAATAAAACAGTGTTGTTTACCCTCATTTTTTTAAATATTGATAATAAATATTTATCTGGCAGAATATTATCAAATATTTAAATCTGAATAATATGTTAATTATTTTGATAATAGGAGTATTACGAGATATATTTCTTACTTCGGTTTCTTTCAAAAAATATATTTAGAAAAAAGCCATGCTTCTTGGTCTCACTGCACACCCCTGGTAACGGCATAACCTAAATCCACACTTACCTGCTGCATACCACTGGTGGTAAGTTATTTTATAATGAAATATTATCATTTGAAATTTATAATTTGAAACTGAAAACAGACAGCGTCACTTTTGATTTCAATTTGTGACTTACAGCTGTACAGTAAATTTATTTTAAAGGGGAAAAGGGTTATAACATTTATAATTTAAATTCTAATTTCCGATATGCCACCAAGTAGCGGAAAATACGACAGTTCTGAAAAAAACTGTAATTCGTTTTCTCAGTTCTTTCATTATTT
Source organism: Agrypnia vestita (assembly GCA_016648135.1). Lineage (NCBI taxonomy): Eukaryota > Metazoa > Arthropoda > Insecta > Trichoptera > Phryganeidae > Agrypnia > Agrypnia vestita. The sequence continues at coordinate 29,879 of JADDOH010003548.1, forward strand.
TATTGTATTGTGATGAGATGCTTAAAAAAATTAACCTACTGTTCGGACCCCTGGTAATGTCACTTGTCACAATACTATCGAAGATCTACAACCATCGGGAAACGTCTATAAATGCCTGGCTTAACGAGAAGCAACGAAAACCTTCTAGAAAATACGAAAATATCAGCATTTTCAAGCATAAACACGGCGCCGGTCGCGGCGCAGTGGTTTGCGTTGACAGTTTGTTCGGTGCTAAATCTTTTAAGTTAGACATTAATTTTAAGTTTTCTTTGTTTATTTTAAGCAATCCCAGTGATATGGTCGAACTGTCGACATTCGTCATATTTGTTTCCAGCAGATAAATATAGATGAAAATGGACATCTTATACAAGTTAGGCCCGGTTGTTTCAAGTTCGATCAAAGTAAGCGGCCGATCAAACCATAGATTTTTACGAAAACGGATCGTCTGATTGGTGGAGAACGTAAAAATCTATGCTTTTAAAGAACGCTTACTTTAATCCAACTTGAAACAACCGGCCCTTAGCCAACTTTTGAGGTAGAAATCATGAAAAATAAAATACCGCACATGTTGCATACTGTTAGGTATATAGACAATTTAAAAAAAAAATATCTCTTTGTTCTCAGATCTCTAGAACTGATGTACTATATCTGATATACTATGTACATATTTATTATCTGATGTACTGTATGCATATTATAAACCCTTTTTATAGGAACGCCGTCAAATGCAAAAAAAAACATTACGACGAATTATTAGGCGTGACTCTCTCGATATGTTTACACTTTATTTCATAATCGTCAAGGGAAGAAAATGCACGCTTATTTATTTTGGACAACAGATGTCACTCGAACGAAGCTTTTAAAGACTGACATCTATGCGACGCGAGTAAAAGTTCCAAACGAATTTAAAAACAAGCTTATAAATATCAGTATAGTAATAATAAACATGCAATTGTATCTACAAATTATTATATTCAGGTCATCCCTATTGCATAATTTTCTAGAAAAACCGTTAACAGCACATATATTTCAATTTATTTAATATTTTGTAGTACTCGATCAATACAAACAATATTCAACTAACCATTTTGCCTCGATAACAGCGGTTCACATGATTTAAATATACTCACAACACACAATGCAATGTCAAAACGCAAATGACCACGCATGCGTGAATTTCCAAAATGAAAATGCACACTTGCTCGATGTTCATAATTTATTTATGCAAAAATAATACAAATGTAATTTAATTTTTAAATCATTTCTCAGTCCGTAAGTTCACATTTTCAAGAAAGTAAATAATGTCATATTGTATACCATCCATCAGCTGTAAATGATTTTTGTATGTCTGTATGTATGAACCAGTATGAACATACATTTTTAAGTTACAACGATATAAAATAAACTTCATGCTTTTTTATAAATATTAATGTCGTTTGGATTCGAAAAACTAGAAACAGGAAAAAAAAATTGTGGGCAAGGAATTTACGATAGTTCATGTGTAGTTCAGTGCTTTGAATAAAATCTTTTTTTATATTATATTAGGTACCTACAATGATAAAATTTTAGTTTTTGTTTGGGTTTATTTATATTTTGAAATATTATTTATTCAGTAAAAAAATACTAAATTACATTAAATTAAATTCAAATTAAATACAGATTGTAAGCCCTGGGCCGTCGTATAAAAAATGACTTCCATACAAGTTTCTCTTATTAATAGTTTCGCCTCTGAGACTTCTATAATATAGCCTCATTAAATTAAATAAATAAATAAATTAAAAAATACGTTACTGGTACGTGAAACTATGACAAAATCATTTTTTCATCATCGTCATCTTTATCTCCTTGTCCCTAGCAGAGTTGGGGGCCCAAAGACTCGACAAGGTGCTATAATCAATTTTTGCAAGACATAAAATTTCGGTTAAGAGCTATAGTTATTTGAAAATCTTTTACACTTGTGTTTTACAAAAGTAAATTGTAGTGTAGTGTAAACAATCAGTTTGTAACAACCACATTATTGGAGACTTTTTTATGACTTCAGTGTTCTTGACCTTAGCTAGGTCCACGTTTAAAGTGTAATGTAAACAAACAATTTGGAATGTAAGTGAAAACAAACAGTTTGGATTATTTCTCCGAATAATTTTTTCCAATGCTACTTCACTTATTATACCGGTGGTTCTAAACCGATATTCGAAATAGTATTTAATGTTCATGATCAATCGTAGAGCGTCCCGAGACATCCTTCATTTTTTCTGAAAAAGGTCCCCAATGAAGTTGATACTTAATCTGGGGGAGGTGGTAGTAACTGGAATGGTGGAAGGCCAGAGAGAATGAAGCCAATCCTCGACTCGGTAGACTCACCAGATCATGGACGCTACTGACTTTCCTAACAGCTATCCCAACTGTGGGCTGCAGAGAAAGGTGAAGGAAAATTGTCAAGACCCCAACCCGAAGCTCGCGATTACCAGTGAGAATCATTCGCTTTGAGATGTTCGGCCATATTCTGAAAATACCAATATTGGGATCTTAAGATTGTTATCCCAACACTTAATAGACGAGAATTAAAAAATAAACAAGACGTAGGTATACGTCGGTGTTTTCAATTTCAATTTTCAATTTCAATTTCAATTTTTATTTATTACATAATATGTACATTACAAACATTCTGTTCAATGCATACATATTATTAACTTACATCTAAAAATATACATATGCACATATACATACACATCCATATACACATATACATAAACACATATGTATACATACATACACATATACATATACATACATACATACACACACATATACATATTGTGTATTAAAATACTAATTTATTATTAAACAATTATTAAACAATTAGAAGTGACCTGTATAATCTGGTCAAAGGTGTAGGAGAATCCTGCTTCGGAAAACCCCCTCAGACACATGGAATATATCAATATCCGAAGCGATTTTGTTCAGCATAGCTGTAGCTTTTCCAACAGGCATAACCATCGGCAGGTTGGTCCTGTATATTGGAATGTGAAACAATCTATGCTGACGATGTCTAGTATAATTATCAGGAACATACAAACCAATGCTCTGCATAATTTCAGTATTGTCGATCATACCGCGAAACAATCGATAAAAGTGTGTAATCAAATACACATTCCTTCTAGTCTCTAAACTATTGTAGCCAAGCATACCCTGGAGAAACTCGGTTGGGTAAAGCCAAGGATAATGCCCGTACTCTCTCATGTAGAGATATCTCAGAAACTTCTTTTGGACTTTCTCCACCATAAGAGAGTACTTGCTCTCATCTGGCCCCCAGATCATCGAGCCACTCTCGAGTCTACTCCGCACCAAGGAGTTGTAAAGAGTTCTCAGTACGCGGGTATTCTCGAAAACCCTGGCAGTACGCAGAACAAATCCTAACATTCTCAGAGCATTACCACTGATCGTCTCTATGTGATCGTGAAATGTCAGGCTGCTTACAAATTTAACACCTAGATCTTTAACATTCGATGTTCTTGTCAGATTTTGGTCGTTCATTTTGTAGCGAAAAAATAGTGTTTTTTGGGCCCTAGTGAAGGATGTAACCGAACACTTGGAAACATTAAACAAAAGTTTATTTCGTCTTCCCCATTCACATATATTTGATATATCTGTTTGGAGAAGATGAAAATCGTCCAAAGTTGACACCTTTAAGAAAAGCTTTAAGTCATCCGCAAATAACAGAAAGCGCGAGTTTAAAATTATATTTTTTATATTATTGATAAAAATCGAGAACAACAATGGACCCAGGTTAGATCCTTGCGGGACATCCGAGAAGGTATAGAAGCACTCTGACGCGAATAGACCGTAGGAGATGTATTGGTTCCTATTTTGGAGGTAGCTCGCCATAAATTTTAGCATACCATCCGAGAAACCAATCTCATACAATCTTTTCAATAAGACATCATGGTTGACTGTATCAAAGGCTTTGGCGAAGTCATTATATGAACAGTCTACCTGATGTCCCGCGTCCAGAGCTTCCGTGACATAATTTGTGAAAATCATCAGATTGGTCTCAACCGAGCGGCCCTTCCTGAATCCATGTTGTTCATCATTTATAAACGGCTCTACTCGGGAAGCGACGGTTTTACTTATTATAATTTCAAATACCTTAGCTGGTGCAGAGAGAACAGCTACAGGTCTATAATTTTCTACGGATAACTTAGAACCACTCTTGTGTATGGGAGTAACTTTTGACGTCTTCCATGTTTCCGGGAAGACCCCTGTATTTACAGAAAGATTAAACAAAAAACATAGCGGTTTTTTCATCAGTTCCACACAGCCTTTTAAGAAGAATGTTGGAATGAGATCTGGCCCAAGAGAATGGGTATTACTTAGATTTTTAATAGTGTCGGCCACATCCTTTGTATGTGGCCGACACTATTAAAAATCTTGTTTGTATCTTTTAGCTTCTACTTGAGTGAGAGAGAGAGAGAGAAAGAAGTACATGACGGTCATCCATTAAACATCAAAATATAAATACGAATCCAACGCGACAATGACAATTTTGCCATAAATTTACATCAGGACGCTGTGGGGAAAGAAATTAATAAGTGCATTAAAATAATCTTTTTTCATGTATTTCATGTAATTTTAGTAGAAACATGAGAATTGTGAGGTTACGTTTGCGATAGGTACTTCGGTAATCCGTTTAAATCTCTGTCAGACCAGACCGCCGGAGAAATCATTCCCTTTTCTAAAGGCATTACAGACATCGGACACCTCAAAAAAAGGTATTTACTTTGAGCGAGATATGTGAAAATATACAATTCTCCTTATTTGAGTACGACGAACACCGAACACCGATGCATGCCTACGCCTCGTTTATTTTTATTCTCGTCTATTAGATATTGGGATAACAATCTTAAGATCCCAATATTGCTATTTTCGGAATGCGACCGATTGTCTGATAGTCGAGTTGTGGTGAGCCTCAGCGACCTGCTGGTTTGAAAGTTCTCAATTGTAAAAAGGAAACATAATAAATGTGCAATCTTTCTTTGTTTATTTGTATCTGAAATTTGCCGCACCTTAATGCTTAGGGTCACACTAGCGTATATACACGTAATGCATTATTTTAAAATATTTTTTAATTTCTGCTAAAGGTGTAAACAAATATCCAGTAACGCAAACTACAAAAGAAATTAAAGATATATATATTGTTACGTGAAAAAATAGCATTGTTCGTAAGAACTACCCTGCAAGCCTGTGAATGTCGCGGGAAAATTGTAAATTAATTTCGATTCTTCCTCGTCTTCACTGTCGAACCTATGTTGACTCTTGCGGGCCTCGCTGACGAAGAATTCCGCAAAGTAACTGTTGGCTTTGATGGAATTTTTAGAATGGTCGATGTTCCTGTTGGGCACCCATTCGTAAATGTTCTTCTCTGGGTGAAACTGAACCCCGTAGAAAGGATATCTGTAAAAAATAAAAACAAACTTTGAAATTTGTTACATGCGAACAGGGCGGCAGCCAAACTTGCAATATATCCAAAACACAATTGGCGCATCGCTGTGCCGCATTTCAGAGACATCAGTTAGAAATGTTATCATATTTATTACAGCCGACAACTGGAATGGTTGGCTGTAATACCTATCGAGGACTCGAGGAGGTATACCTAACCTAACCTAACCTAAACGTATTACGAAGGATAAATGATATATTTTACAATCATCATTTGAGGTCTCGCTATATAAGATGCGAGAACGATTTCAGGATTCACTGTCAGTTTTCGGTATAGGCAGGTATACGTTCCACAAGTCTGCTTATTAATTTTATTCCTACGCCATTAGTAAGACATCTATCACATGCACACATTTTGATCAAAACGTATCGATGACGTTGTAACTGCATAAATTCCAGCACCTCGACAATTTCCACAAATGTACCTTCAATAGTACTCAATTCGTGTTGTATTAGCGAGGACCTTGTGGAGTTTTCAATATTTTCGCACTTAACGTGGATATTACAGGAAAAAATTTCCGAATCAATTGTATGCCTAAAACGCAACAAATATTCATGAATATACCTACACTCTATATGTGACGAGGAGGATGAATAAATAATGATAAATTGATCCACAAAAGTACTCATACACTGTTTAAATACGATGCTCATATCAATGTAGAGATATGTACATCACCGAAAGCAGTCGAATATTTATAGAACTTGGTTCCTTGGTTGTGGAAATATGCATCAATATACAATTACCGATTATCCGCGATAAAACTGCAACCTTTGTACATCGATGTCAGATAATATGTAAGAAATGTAAAATAGTTGAAATTCCCAAAGCATGATTCTCATGCTGTTATTAGTTAGCCGGTACATTTATATCAACAACAAAATATCTCTATGAGAAAGTCAACGATTAAGAAATCTCCCATTTAAACAAGGTTACAACTGAATCATAATGATATATTTGCAAATATTTTTAGTGTATTATTATAAGTTAAAATTGATGGACCAGAAGTTAACTGGGGGTACTTATATGACAGTGTACGTTTATCTTCGTACTTTGTGACATACCTGGCAATGCAAATTACCAGATTGATCGAACTAAAATGAAACATTTCATGAAAGAATGGTCAAGCACTCGACACAAATCAATTGTTATTGTAATCGTGTAGTGTATGTTGCACTTTTTTATTCGACAAGCAGTCATTGCATTGTTTGTAAGAATTATAAATGTAAAAATGCAAAAGTGCGTGGAACATATGAGTCGTATATTTCCAAACACCGCTAACTCCATATCAAAAAAATTTACAGCAGGTCAAGTAATTTATACCTTATTGTGTGAGATGTTATTACCTACACTGTTAGTTTTTCTAGAACGTTTGTTATAAATGTAAACAAACTTTTTAGAAAAACTAACATTGTAGGTAATAACATCTCACACAATAAGGTATAAATTACTTGAGCTGCTGAGAATTTCTTTGGTTCGGAGTTAGCGGTGTCTGGAAATATACGACTCATATTAAACATAGTATATTTTTCTCAATTATTTTAAGCATTTGTAACATTGGAATATGATATTAATATCATCATGATCTGAAAGTGCTACATTTTTGCTTAACTACCTTTTTGCTCAATTCATGTCATGAGAACCGTGCCTTTCATTAGATAAATCATAAATGTGAATACTTACTAACCTTTTTGATTCAATAGAAGAAATGAAAGTAAATCCATCAAAATCATCATTGACTGACAAAACTCTCCATTCATTGTCCATATTAAATGCAGTCAAATTCTAAAATTGAAAATAATAAAATATTATAAGTCTAAAAAATAACCTATCAAAAATCAATGAAAAGTATTTGGGGCGAAAAAATTAATAATCTTTTTAAATTTACGTAAATAATGAACTTAATATAATGTATAGGTGCTTTCGTGTTGTATAATATGTTTGTTTTATGTTGCTAATCGGCACGGATGAACGTACATATGAAAATACATATTCATATACATAGGATTATTTCAAATAGTTAGGTATATAGATAGACTCATAAACAGAGAAAAATACATAGACTTATAAACATTATTAAATCTCAAATATTCATATCAGATAGGGTTCAAAGAAGTGAATAACCTTGTGAATAATATTTTTATGATTTTCTTCCTTCGTATTCTTTAACAATTATTTATTATTTTATTTTTAAGATCTTTACATAATAACAAAAAAAAAATCTTCACAGGGGATTTATGATTTCATACACAGAAATACCATAATTTATAGATTATATAAGAAAACAATTTTACCCTATCTCCTAGGATAAATACACTCGTACATACCTACTATGTGGTTGGAAGTCTTTTTTGCACTTATTTATTTCTAATAAATATTTCTCTAATATTCTCAATAGATGTTTAAAAAATGCAGAACACTTACTTACCTTTTCAGTAACACAGTATCTATGGAAATTCGACGTGACAGGCTCCTTGGATAAAATATTTATTACTTCCTCTGATGCGTCTTGGAACATTTTACTGGAATTGAAATCTGAAAACATTTGTGTCAAAATATTTTAAATGCATTCTTCTTTTTTAATGATGTGTTACAAAAAAGTAAACAGAGTCGTATTTTATAGCGATCGTCAAAATTCGTCACTTTTCTAGTAGAATCTCTTGCACTTTGTATCACATTTTTGTATGGAAATGTATCAAATTAAAATTTATTCATTAGGTTCCATACATTTTATATAATAGTATGAAAACTAACGGAAAGATTTAAAAATATTTTTATAAATGAAAGTTAATTATTTACCTTGTAATATTATTAAAAAAATATATTAAAAGTTCAGAGTTATATAAAAAAACTCACAAAGCAAAGATTTCTTAATTTCGAAAACGTCATTCTTTTGATAATTTATTAATCAAATATTCAATAAGAAATGTCAAGACATTTGTCACTTGTCAATATTTCTATCAGGACTAAACCGCCTTATTCTTAAGATAGCGATAGGTATAACGTAACAATCATATATTGACCGCTATTATATAACAATATGAGAATAAAGCAGATTATTGGCTTTAGATTAAATTTGACACTTTGAAAAAAAAAATGTGTGCGTGAAACAACCTGATTTCTACCAACTTTTATAATAATATTAGTAGGTAGTTATGTCATATAATATTCATTACGTCAAAATTGACCAAGTGTACAATGTTATACAATAATTCTCGAGACATCAACGAGAATATACCCGAATGTGGTTTTAAAATGTTAATTTTGGTAATATTAGAAAACCGCTTAGAATATTCATACATTTTATATTTATTTAATAATTATGTAGGTTTTTTAAACAGGCTTCATAGACATTACAGATCTCTTCAAAAAAACAACAATATTATATTTCTGAGCAGTTGATAATTGTATGTTGTTCCACTTTCAAGAAATAGATAAAGATATTATTTGTTTGGATAAATCAATTAGGCGTTGTTACCAGAGAGTATAAAATATGTTCAGAGATGAACTAAACTAGTACTTTGGGAGAGAGGAATCTGCCACAGGGAAGATTGTCCCCACTCGCTCATGTCTAAGACACATTTTTATAGATTTATACTGCAGTTAAGTATTTATTCTTGCATCATTAAATGCGCTAGTAAACAAAGCGTATTTTTTACAACAGACGTACTTTTTAAAATTTGTTCCAAATCGAGTCTCTTTGGTACAAAATTAAAAAATTTATATTGCAAATAGGTACATAATAATTTTATGAGAATTTAGTTTTAACTTTTTATAATTATTTCAAAATTTACAAGCTCGTTGTATTTTAAAAAAAGGCTAACACATTGCCACCACTGCGCCTTGTCCGCAGGCGTTTTCATTTGTTTTTTTAGTGTTTGTTTATATAATTCACTGTTTTTTTGGTTTGATACTTAATTAAGTGGGTAAGTACCATTTTTGAAATCGAGATGAAGTGCTTGTTTGTCGGATTTACAGTCTGCTCTGTGCTCTTGCCTGTCAGCCGAAAGATAAGTGAGTAATTCAAATCCCAGGCAGGTACCCCAAAGTGGAAAGTAATCTCCCGCTTTGTTCAAATTTCGAGCTATTTTATAAATGTGTTCTCCGGCATCAGAATAACCATTTGTTTGGTTGAACCACGTGGCGCCACCCGGAAACAGTACTCTGAAAGAATATATTTCTCAATTTATATTTTATACACAATAAAAAAAAATATTTTTATTAAAAAGCTTTAAATCGCTGAATTTTATTAAAAAGCTGTTAAATAACACAAATAAATTAAATTTTTTATTCTTTCTTTCTATATAATTAATATGCCTTAGTATATCATAAATATTTATCATTACTGACATATTTCTAAATGTGGAGACCTGTAATTGGCCATCTATATTGTATCAATGTTTTCTATGCTTTTTTTGTGCTGTTGGTCTTCCATAAACATTAAATAAATAAATAAATAAATAATAGCTACCTAGAAAAATAAACGGTTCTATCTGGTGATAGGCTAAGCCGTTAGGTACCTATTGTGTGTGTGTAATTGTACAATTGGTTTTCAAATGTACCTAACGATAACCACTAAACGCCCGCTCAACCTTAACTCTTAGTAATGGTCAAACCGTTATTTTAACCGGTTATTCATGGAACAGTTATTTGAGATTTGTATCTGATTGTATCGACGGTTGATAATAATTGAGATATAACTATTATCTAGTACCGATGGTTGTCCGTCGAATTGCAAAAAATCATCGATATAATCAAATATTTGTATTTAGTATTTGTATAAAATAGCGGTTAGTGTGTCTGACAAATTTTCAATACCTATTTTTTAATGAATTTGTTGAATAAAATATTTTTATCATTTTGTACTTGGAAATACTTGCCCATTGATTTTACTCATCAAATCCTCGTAGTAAGATCGCTCTTTTCCAATCCTGTAATAATCAAATTCCACAAATTATGACATTAAAAATATTTATTTATGCATCTTTATCATCATTATAAATGATTTTCAAATAATCTTATTTTACATTTGATGTATTGATCTTAAATTACAAAACAAGATAATTTTCTCAAGTCGTTAACAATCTTATCTGAAGATATTTTTAAGACGGCCACAATTTGTGGAAATATTTTTAAATGTAAGATTTGATTGATTTGATTTTTGCAATCTTGTTAATTATCGCCTTATATTGATCATAATAAAATTTAATATTAAACAATAATCTGGCATTTTACAGTGATATTATTAAAATTTAATCACAAGTTGATAAGACAACTCCTTCGTAATTTTAAACATCTAATAAATGTAGAACGAATCATTGGATTGTGAATGTGAATAAGCTATTTCAATATATTAATTACAATTTAGCACAAAGTACGTTTATGGTCCACGATATTTTTATTCAAATTCTTAACAAGATCTTAATATCCCTTTAATTTTAAAATAATATTATTATTTTCAAACTAAGCTTATTTTATTTTAAAACGCATGCTATGAGAATAGGTCGGACTTGGTGGTTTCGTGGAATGACAACTCGATTTGTTGGTGGTGTAAAGAATGAAGAATTCTAAATTAGTAGGATACTATTAATGTCGTTCATGAGATTTATTAAATATTCCATAATTGTAATTCTCTGCGATTGAACGAACAATAAGAATGCACTTTCAGATATAACATTGATGGAAGATTGCAGGTATACAATTTTATTTTTTTATGATTGTTGTGCATTTGCTTCAAATTCTAATTTTATGAATGACCCTCACGATCTCAATATTTCACCAAAAGATATTATCATAGACTTAAGTATTGTTTATGACGTCTTTGCCAATAACTGTAGGTATATTATTCAAATTATATCAAATCAAAAAATCATATATAGAGATATATATATATATATAGATAATATATATATATATATATATATATGTTAGTTCTAACTACTTTGGGGGTAACCCGCGTCAAATTCTGGTCGTCAGGACCAGTCGTCTGCCGACGTTTCGAACAGATCTCACTGTTCATCTTCAGGGCGCCTTGTCGATGAGCTGCTTCTCCAAAAAGCGTACAACCGTTTGGGTCCGGAGCTCACCGTCAAGTGAAAGTTTGAAAAATTCTGCGTCAGGTGTTTGTGGAGGAGTGGGTTTCTCCAGCGACGCCGTTAATGAGTTTTGCTCGGCTTCTAGTAATCCGTATATTTACTTTATTATCGTCATTATACAATGTTGAAAAGGTTGGATTTTCTAATTGCTTCGGTGTTTTCATCGTGATTTCTGGTTTATTATTATTAATATTATTTGTATTAGAAATTTGATTATTATTATTAAGAATGTTACTCCATGCGGTCGGAAGTCGAATGCTATCGTCTCTGTTGTTCATTATATTACTATTTCTTTTATTTATTTCAATTGCCTCTCTGTAGATTCCAAATGTTTCATTATTGAGGCTGGCAACTATTTTTGAATTGTCGAAGTCTATTTTATGATTCTCCGTTAGAGAATGGTGGACAAGGGAAGAAGTTAGTTTCCGATTTTTTATATCTACGCTATGTTCAGAGACGCGTGCCGAGATTCTTCGGTTTGACCTACCTATGTAGGTTTTGTTACAGTCACCGCATGGTATTTCGTATACCCTGTGCGATTCTAGAGGTATTTTATCCTTCGGACTTCTTAAAAGTGACGACATTTTATTATTTGTTCTAAAAACAGTGCGGATATTATATTTATTTAATAATCGACTTATTTTATCTGTAGTTTTCTTTACGTATGGTAAGAATGCGGTAGCTAGTGGTTTTGTTTCTATTAATGTATTTTTATTATTATTATTTTTACTTGAATGTCTTTTAATTGCGTTATTTATGGTGGAATTCGAGAAACCGTTACACTGAAGCGCGTTTTTAAGATGTATCAATTCGTTTTTAATATGGTCAGAGTCGGCCATCCTTATTGACCGCGTAATCAAGGTATTCGAAACGTTCGAAACGTCGGCAGACGACTGGTCTTGACGACCAGAATTTGACGCGGGTTACCCCCAAAGTAGTTAGAACTAACACATATTGTACCCGTGAAAGCCTTCGATTTAACATATATATATATATATATATCCAATTAAAAGGTGTATTGAAAGATTACTAGTATTTGTCGAATTAGACTTAAATAATTGATTTGTATTTGTATGTATATTTTTTATTATATTATGATTTTCAAAACTTGTGCTATATCTTTGCACTCTACATTATTACTTTTTTTTTGTTTTTAAATTTCTATAATATTATTTCTACTTGTACTTCTGCTTTTTATATACATTTTTTTTTACTTTATATTTTATTTATCTTTATATACTCGTATCTGTATTTTAAGTATTTTCTGTCCACTTTATGTCATTATTATGTTTACATAATAATAATTGGATAACTTGTATAGCGCCGTTTTCGCGAATACTCACCTCAAGGGCGCTTAATATTATTTTTTCGTTATTATTATTTTTTCTTTACTATATTATATTCTGTTAATGTACACTCTACCTATCAGTTGTAAAAGACCTACAGGGCGTTAATTAATTAATAAATAATAAAATATATATCACCGACCAAAGATTGAAGCGGATGATTTCAAAATTTGTTAATCCATTTAAAACCGTTATCAAAATTAAAAAGATGTGTCTATAATTAAATCATTTTCAATGCAAATTATTATAACTTTCTATTATTTTAAATATTTTAATTTTTTCAGTGAATTCAGTTAAATGTACACGAATTTTGAATAATTATACTTTTTATAGCGTAACCAATGCAATGCGTATTAAATTAATTTGTGTGTGCCAGTGCAATTTATAAAAATATCATTCCATTCATTAAAGTATACTTGGGTGACACACATTGCAAACAATCTACTCTTTCTCGCTCATACAACGCAGGCCATGTCAATTGAATTTTTATTTACCATATTGGCACGACTCTCCCGCCAGCTCCTTCTATGAACTTCACATACGAAGCAGCAATGAAACTCTTATACATTCCCGGATAAATCGTTTCCAAGGCATACGATACCTCCTGACTCAAAACTCCGATAATGGGCCTCTCATTATCCTTTTCCGCCTCAGAACTTGAGAATACACTTGCACACGAAACATCGTAAAAAAAGAATATAAATATCACTGATGCTAGCTTCATTTTGAGATTTTTAGTTCTGTGAACCAAAATCACCAACACTTCTGCCAACACCGTATACTTTCATACTACTGCATCCGTTGACATCTACTTACGAACGAATGATAGATAACCAACGTTTCTGCGGATACTAAAGGGTCATTCAATAAATTATGAGACACTTATTTGTAAAAATGTATCAAAAAACTGCTTATAACATGAAGAATTTTTTTTTAAATAACGCTTGTATTTAAATGTACTTATAATTAAAAAAACAAATAAAGTGTGGGCGTTTACTATATTGATATGGATTACAGAATTCTGATGTTGATGGAGGGAAGGAGCCCATGCTTTTATTTGGAGAGAGTGAAAATTTGTTTTTTTTATTTTTTAGCACACTTAAATATAAGCGTGATTAAAAAAAAATTTTTTACATTTAATATATTTCTAAAATGTCAAATGTTTTGAACTTTGATAAGACACTTCATGCTTTGTGTAGTGAAGTACCTATTATGTATACCGACGGAGTAATTCAAATTTAGAAAATATTCCGCGACGTTATCGGGCCGCCGTTGCTAGTAATCAAATTTTTGTAATGATTTAAATTTGAAAAAACTATTAAAAATTTTAAAAATTCCAAAATTATACTATAATTATTAATATTTTTTAACGAAAATTTGATAGATCTTCTTGATCGTCGCCACGAGTCTGCTTGCAAAGTTTCAGCTCGAGTGGATCATGGGAAAAGGGTCAAAAATTGATCCAAATTTTTTTCGACGGCAAGCCGGCAAGCAAGCAAGCAGACGCCACGAGTTAATTTAAAGGGAGTAAAAATGGAATAATAGATGTATCATTTATACAATACTAGGTGTCTTAAATTTTTCGTAATCGTAGATAGCTACTGCGGCGAAATTCGTTCTCAGGAAAGTTAAAATTCCAGGCTTGTACCTCCATGGTAACCAAACATATTTTCGATATATAGATTTTTTGTATATCTTTGCAAATAATTTATCTTCACTTTTATTTATCCATTATAAGCAACTGCTTCAAAATTTTCAACTAATAACTACATTAAATTTTCGCAAAAGAAATTGGAAACTTGTTTCTCAAGTAATAATTTTTTTTGAACAGTTACATTTTATATATATGTGGTATTTAAGAATTATAGTTTTCTCCATTCTTAAAATTTTCCAGCCTACAAAATCACTTCTTTATCTTCTGTAACTAACACCATCTTTTGGTGAGCTCATTATTTAATTTCTCATACAAAATTTGATTCATGTATTTTCATCGAGAATCTGCGGGATTAAACATTGAAAATACCGATTATAAGATTCCGTCCAGACAGGTGAAGCTAATATAAGCTAATATATCAGAATTACTCATAGATTTTTAGCTGTATTATATTTTATCTCTTGGTGAAAGCTATGTGTAATGCCTTCTCGCGTTCTAAAAGGTCAGTAAACAAATCGAAACTGCCTGGTACCCAAGAAAACTGCGTAAATATATATTTTTAAATATCAATCAATGTATACCTACATCTATTAACTTCCATCGCACCACGTTGTTTGTTAATAAAGCGAACCCAAACATCTTTGGTTTTCAGGTTTTTCTAAGAATACGATTTTCACGGATAAATAAAACAATCTAATACACCGACTTATCGATTCTCAGTGACCAAGGAAATATTATTATTCGTTAAAATCACGGAGCACATTTGGACTCATGGATGAAACGGAAATCGGAAAAAAGTACCTACCTAATTAACTTAGTGGAGTAATTTGCAGGGTCAGACGTAACGGTGGTCATTTGAAATGGAATTATTAAATTCATATTATGTTGACGTGATGTAACGCACCCTTTTTAATGATGATTGATATACTGTATAGGAATCTTGTAACTACATAACTTACCATCTTTAACAATAATTGCC
This sequence comes from Agrypnia vestita, assembly GCA_016648135.1. NCBI lineage: Eukaryota > Metazoa > Arthropoda > Insecta > Trichoptera > Phryganeidae > Agrypnia > Agrypnia vestita. Next base: position 45,450 of record JADDOH010003548.1, read on the forward strand.
CGGAATAACGTTGTATCCAACAATACTCTTATTCCGAGAAAAAGTGAAAAAATGAAACCAGTTACAATTTATTACATTTTATATTTTGAATATAACAAACATATAATTCTTAACTAATCTCAATATGAAATAGGGAAAAAAGGCAATTAAATTTGAATCTATTGTAAAAAAACATGCTGAATCAGTGGAAAAACGTTGTATAAGAAATTTTCACAAACAACGTTATTCCGCAAAACGTTTTTTATATATTCTGCTTTACTTAATAATGATTTTTAAAAGCAGCATGCTCATCTAACATGAAATCACAAATGTCATCGAGGTCCTTGAGCTTAGCAGCCTTAATGGGAGTGGATTGGAATTCATTAAAGTTAGTTCCAGGCTCCCTAACTGCATGATTTTTTTCCATACGGTAGCTAATCTTCCCCTTGTTTCATAAAGAGGTCAATTGCAGGTTTGATAATATTTTTTCTGGATACACACTCCTTTCCTGCATCCTTCAACTTATTGGCTTTGATATCTTTCCACTTTAAAACATAAGATGTCCGTTTTCTCCCTTTATTCATGTGAATTAAACCACGCTCCACGATATTGACGCGCGGCGACGCCATTTTGAGAAACAATGTACAACGTTCTTCCACAAACCAATAACTTTAAAATGCAGCCAGAAGCCTAAATATTTTTTTCTTGACATATTATCTACCTTAAACGATGCATAATAACATACCCAACATAACTGCATCAATAACTCAAAATTGACAATTGTGTTGGATACAACGTTATTCCGGGCAAGGGCTCAATTATGGAACAATCCATCTCCAATGTCGAGGCCGCACTGAACTAAATAAGACACCAATCTGCGCAACACATTAGCTTCATGCGTTTTTTTGTTCAGCGTGGTTCTATCACATTTCCTCGACTTCTACAGCTCTCGCAAAAGTGTATTGTGCAAGTATTTTTGATAGTTGATTATCAAATGTTATGATTTAAGATTTTTATGTATTTTCTCCCTGATTTCTTGTAATTCTGCTGGGTAAACACACTTAACATCTGTTTTCATCATGCGTTATTTCGTGTGACTTTCAATTTTAAAAATAAACAGTAGGTTTGTTCAGAAGAGATTACCATGCCTACATAGGAAAACTTATATAGATCAGTCTTTTAATAATTTGGTGGCTACGGTTCATAATTTATAAAAATAATGAAAATGGGTTTCATTCAAATGTGTTTTCTCATATTTTACAGCTCGATCCTCAAACTTGTAATCAAAGTAGCATAGCGTGACCACATGTCTCTGAACATTTGGGACCATTGAAATTAATGTCTCCAGTCATTTTTCACGGAAGGATATCTTTTATAAATGTGAATCAAAAATGTTCAATCTGTTTTGTGTTAAATTTCAACTATTTCACAGATTCAATTATTTTAATAAACTCCTTGTACTCCACCGTTTTGATTCAAAATATTTTATTGGTTATAATGGTATATTGAATACAAAAAATAAATGCGTTGTTTTATTTTTACTAACCAATTTTTAAAGTCACCGTTTAAAACATGACGTATTCGAAAATCTATATATGTTTATTTATTTATTTGTTTGGAAACATAACGGATACAAGTTGGTGATTATATATAAAGGTATAAACAAACAGGATCGAACTGTTAACCGACATATTTCACATAGAAATAATTTCAAAATGTACAAACCTAATAATAACAATAGTAATTAAAACATTTTAAAATAAGTTTACGATGAGTGAATAAAAACATAATGAAGTAAGTGACAATATTAAATTTAAAAAAACATAATAAGACAAGGGAAACTTTATGTACATTTTGCGTCGTAGAGCATTATGCACATAACAAACTAGGGTTTTAGTAGATTTTGATTACAATAGATATGAACGACACTATAAATTCAACGAGAAATTATGAGAAAATTTTATTTGAAAAAATAGCATTGTTCGAAAGGACTACCCTGCAATCCGGTGAATGTCGTTGGATAATTGTAAATTAACTTCGCTTCTTCATTGTCCTTATCGTCGAACTTGTGTTGGCTTTTGCGGGCCTCGCTAACGAAGAATTGTGCAAAGTAACTACTGGCTTTTATAGAATTTTTGGAATGGGAAATATTCATTCCGGGTACCCATTCGTAAATGTTCTTCTCCGGGTGAAACTGAACTCCGTAGAAAGGGTATCTGGAAATAATATGAAGAAAAAATTACATTTGTGACACAAACAAGCCAAGATGACAATGCCAATGATAAAATCATATCACCGTGTCAGCTTGTTGCATTTAAAAATGGCACAGACAGCAATCACAAATGAGGTTATTCCCATCATTAGTGCAGATTTACCAGGTAACGACCAACAGCTTGAAATTAAAAGTCGGCTTCATGCTAAGCTGTATCGAGGACTCGCTGACCTGGTGATGATACTGGAATTCAAGATGTAAACAAAGCAACAAGAGATTGAAATTTCAAATTCACTTTTTAATGAAAAAGGATATAATTTAAATGCATTACTCTAATATGCCACCTCTATATATCTACCTCTAATTAAATCTTAATATTTAATTAGAGGCCAGGCGTTATGGATGAAAAAGATAGATAATATACATTGAATAAAAAGTCCTAAGGCGTGAGACTGAAAAGAATGATTGCTATTTTGCTTAATTTATATTATGACAATCATTTCTTTCATCAGATAAATCACGAAGTGTAGAAAACGATTAAACAACGAAAGGTTAGATAGACTAAATTATTCGTTCAGTTACATCAAAATTGCTTAAAATCTCTTTTTACACGTGAGTGAATAAAATAAATAAATAACATTATATTTTACAAAAACAATATTTTTTGTCAGAGTGATAAAAAACAACCTTGAATCATTTAAAAATATATACATAAAATATGTTTTTCTATTGATAGATTTGTCTGCATGTCTTTCTAATTGATTAATTTATTTATTAAAATAATAAATAAACTTATTGTTTATATAAGCACTAAACAATATTTTTTAAATATATATATACAAAATGTAATTATTTAAAAGTGTTAGTCCCTCTTTAAGCACAAGAGTTAGTCGCTTTTTGGAGAGGTACAGCGAGAAATTTATGTATTATTTATGTTTTTAATAGACTAGAAAAAATGTTACAAACTGTATACTACATCAAATAAAAATAAATAAAATATATATATATGAGCATTTTTTTCCTAAATCCTTACCACAAACTTTGCGCAAAATATATTTTTTCATTCTAAAAATACGTTTTTGGCTAGCCAATAATAAATTTTGTACGTAAAAGAAAATAGAGTGAGTACTAACTTCTTTGATTCAATAGAAGAAATAAAATTAAATCCATTAAAATCGTCATTGACTGACAAAACTCTCCATTCCTCGTCCACATTGAACGCAGTCAAATTCTGAAATCAAAATGGATAAACATTGTATATATCATACGACTAGGAAAAGTGATGAGTGGAAAAATAATATCTTTCTTCCAGTTTATCAGTTATCTTGTTTTCATATATTTTTAAAGTTTAATTTACTTTGTTATTTATTATTAGAACGAATTTAAAAAAATTAAAACTCTGTAAAAACAAATACACAGATATATGATTAAATAATCAACATTATTTTGCGGATTTACACTCTCGTATGTAGAAGTGCATACTATTCAGTCATACTAGTTTTAAAGTACTTTTAACGTTTATAGCGTTAACTTTGCGGTTATACATTAATTGTTGAATTTTTTTTTAACAACATTAGTGTTTGTTATATTTTATTATAAAACTTTCTTATATAAAACTTTTGCAAGTTTTCTTTGCAAGACTATGTGCTCATAATTACCTCCAAAACATAAGCCTATTTTTTTTTCGATCATATATTAAATTGGTACTTTTTATTATCATATTACAATACATTGTAATCTCATAATATAGCAGTCAATTTTTTTAATAACGCATGCGTAGCACTTGCCTTTTCAGTCACACAGTGTTTATGGAAATTCGGTGTAACAGATTCCGTGGATAAAATAGTTATTACTTTCTTTGGTGCATCGTGGAACAGCTTACTTGACCTGAAATCTGAAAAAAAATATTGGTATATTATTCATATTTTAGTATTTTGTGATGGCAAAAAATATTTCATTTTACTTTAACAGATCTCTTCCACAAAACAATTAAAAAATTGTAAAAATATATTTCTATTTTTTAATTTGAAAATCCTTACAAGCTCACTAAGGCCCGGTTGTTTCAAGTTGGATCAAAATAAGCGTTCGTTTAAAGCATAGATTTTTGCGTTCTCCACCAATCAGACGATCCGTTTTCGTAAATATCTATGATTTTAACGAACGCTTACTTTAATCCAACCGGCCCTAAGCCTTAGGGGAGACCTAGGAGAGTTGTGACAATTTTTACGTTGCCTCATATACCTCGGCTAAAAATAATATTACCTCTACGAAACCTACGACATTTAGTAGCTTGTTCTTTTCATTAAATAGAATAAACATAAAAATTAGAAAATAAACAAAAACCAATGAGTAAATCGATAAAAACTAAAACAACTGCGCGTGTCACAACCCGCCTAGTACCGAGGTAAGTTGTGACACAGGTCAAGGTGAGTTGTGACAAGTATGCATGTGGTCATTTAAAGGAGCATAGATTAAGTAAAAAGAATTGCTATTAGTGAAAATTATATTTGTATTATAAAAACATTTTTTTGTTCAATATATAACTTATTTAATCAGTCTTTGGCACTTAATACAGTCTATAAAAAAATAATAAAGTCAACTTTTGATAAACTTAAAAAAATTAAAAAGTTATTCTTATGTTTAATTAGTCATCATGTTAATTATTAATGTTCTTATGATTAGTTAAAGAAATTGGAATAAAACATAAGATTAAAATCCAGTTAAACATTAATTTCCCCGCAAGATCTAGTCTGATAAACAATTACGGCAAGTGTATTTTGAGTCTCCTTTAGTGCAGTCTTCATATGACCATCCCCGACATTCGATGCACTGGACCCAAGTCTCATTAGATCTGCTGTTGCCAAACGGTTCAAGATAACATAAGCAAAAAAAATTCCGCACCATCATAATCATTATCATCGTCATTCACTATTTTTGTTTTGTGTTTGCTTTCCTCTTCCCTTTGTAAGTTTCTTCTTATCCTCGCTAAAAATACGCTTTTTTACGTTCTTCATATTTTTATTTGCTTCTATAGCAGCAATTGCATCTTTTACAGGTGTGTCCGTAAGCATCGCAGATTTTATTTGACGTCTATTCATTTGCTTCCCTTTTCTAAGTGGAGTCCCCTCAAGACTACTTCCTCGTATGCTAGATCGTGTATTTCTCTACTAGCCATACCCCTATTAGTCTTTCTTACATATTTGTTAGGCATTCTGAAACAAAAAACGATTGATCTACCTACTTACCACGTCAAGCAGAAGTTGATAAAATATTTTATCAGAGTTTAAAAAGTAATCTAGGAGAGTTGTGACAGCATGTCACAACTCGCCTCGGTGCAAAAATTCGTGCTATGTTCAATATAATTGCTTATAACTTCAAAATACGTATCGAAACTTAAAATACAATATCATGCCATAAAGGTTGAATAGTTAAAGTATATCGGAGTAAAGGACGCAATTTCAGAGACACAATACACAAGGAATAATAATCAATGAAAATTTTAACCAAAATCTTACTTTTCGTGATTTTTTTTGCCCAGATGATGTACACTCGCAACCACTCACAGTAAGTCGGCGGTGCAAACTGCATCAAATCATGCATCAAAAAAGCAGTAAATATGCGGTGTCACCAGTTCGCTAACGCCCATAAATTTCGAGAAATCGTCTGTGTCACAACTCTCCTCTGTCACAACTCTCCTAGGTCTCCCCTAATTGACATCAAACAGCACTGGAAATCCCAGCACTATTCAGCCTGTGCCAGAACTGGTTTAAGCTAAGTCCACCAATGGAAATTGTCCATATTTTTGGTTATTGCGCAATACGAAGACGTCTCCACTTTCCAGATTAGAACTTTTACCTCTGGATTAACCGACCAGTCAGGCTGATTGCATCACGAAATCACGAACGGGCTTAATATTGATTCGCCATGTTGACCCGTCGACTCACGTGTCCATAATCTTAATGAGTGATGTGGCCAGCATCAAAATCTTCCCCTTAAAAAAATTTGGTTTAATTTTTGGGTTTTAAGGAGCAGTTAAGATGTTTAAATAGCAAATATTATTCTGAATTTTCTGGTCATCTTTTGGAAATAAACCATTCTTTTGATATCAACAAGGGTTTAGAAATTTTACATATAAATAATAAAGGATTATAGTTAGCTAAATTAGATAAAGTGTTAATAGTAAATTAAGTATTATAAATAACTAAATCCTTTTTGCAAATAGTAAGTAACTAAACAGACTTTGGAGTCGTTGGCGACAGAAAAATAAAATACTGAAAATGGTCCACAATTTGAAATACCTGATATCAACTGAAACGGTTTACTGAATAACACTGCAACTAAACATTGATAACATTACAAAAATCGAAACACTAAAACTCATTAATATGCCGGCAAATGGCGAAATACAAGACGAAGACATTAAATTACACAAAATGCACGAAAATCATCAACACTACACTAGAACGGCTCAAAGCTAGCACTAACTAAAGCCAAAACAAAAACAGGACAATCGCGACTAATTTGTAACGGATTAAAATTATGTAACAACCTACCACAACAGACCAAACAATTGACTGCTAACAATTTCAAAATAGATGTAACAAAAATGCTGAAACTCAGGCAAATATAACATGATTTTGTGTCCATATTATATTCTTATATTGATGTATGTAAAATGTTATACATAGACCTCAGAGGTCTCTGTCATGATTTAAATAAAAAAATTATAAAAACCTTTTAAATTTGTTTTCACATTACTTCTTGATTATTTTTTCAACTCCCATATATCAATAATTTCAATTCCATGTACGTACACCTATCTATTTTTTGTTTTTGTTAATGTCTGTACTAGGTTTTTTAATTTTTAGTACACTTTGTATCCTGAACTACTTAAGTAATCGTTTTTTATATATTAATATAAATAATGAGTTACTTAAGATGTTTTAAAAGTAACACGGGAATAGGGATGGGGGAAAAGGGTGAGGAAGCTGGAGTCAGGGTGATGGTAGAGGAAAAGCGAATGAGATGTTTTTTAAATACAATTCAATATAATTACCCTCTGGTATGGCCAGAGCACTTGGCGCGTTCACGTTCTATATGAAGACCTATATAAATAATAAGGTTTAAGATGGATATTGGAGAGGAGTTTCATAATTTCCCTCAAGATCCTAGAGCGCAACAGAACAAAATAAAGGTGGTTACTAATATAATATTCATTTAATATCAATAAGATAAAAATAATAAGGTTAAGATGGATATTGGAGAGTGTCATAGTTTCCCTTAGGATCTTAGAGCGCAATTGAGCAAAATAAAGGTGGTTTTTAATATAATACTCATTTTCAAGGTGGAGATCAAAGGGAAGGGGAAGCATGTTCAACGAAGTATCCTAGAGAGTGTTTTTATTTAAGTTAAAAATGTACGTTAAAACGCATCAGCATATCAAATAATACTGATGATTATTGCGCTGTAAACACATACATATCTTTATAAATATAAGTGTAATTAGTGGAATTAGAATCGCTGGCGATCAAAGCTTTCCAACATATTTAAGACATCCCAAAAAATAATTAAAAATATACGTTCAAAATACTGCGATATATGTACATATCTCAAGTCACATGTGCTAATAAAAGTCTTATATAATATAATAAAATGTGTACAAGCTATTCATAAAATCTGGTCTCGTGTACTTGTCAGAAACTTGGGCACTGATAAAACTTCTTTGAAAGAAAAATTCCTCGTAGAATTTACGACTTCGTAAAATGACAAATGGAGACAAAGTTGTAATACTGAACTCTACGCCATATTCAGAATTGCCAGTGAGGTGAAATCAAATAGAAATTGAAGTGTGTACTGGATGGAGTACTGGCGTCGCATGGAGCAGGAATTAGCCAGAAAACCGAGATGAATGGAGAAGACTTTTGAGGAGGCCAGGACCCACCAGGGTGTAGAGCCAAGAGTGATGATGATGATGAATTAAACGTATTGTCACGTGTCGCGGCTGCGGGGGGAATTAATGAAAACGCTGGAAATTAATTGGCGATTTATTAATTTTTTTGTGGTTGGATATAATTATTAATCTTAATTAATTAAACAACTTTGTATGAACCACTTACCTAGTAACTCTAATTCTACCACTGCATCTTCATCAGGACGGCCGCAAACTAACTGTCCATTACTTATTCTAGCAAACAAATCAATTTTTGAACGGGGGCGTGGCTACAGTTATGGTGGGGGTTATTGAGTAGGTAATTAATTACCCCCACCATAACTGTAGCTACGCCCCCATTCAAAAATTTACTTGTTTGCTAGAATAATAGAATAAGAAATGGATAGTTAGTTTGCATCCGTCCTGATGAAGTTTCAATACGACTTAAATAAAATGATAAAAACCTTGTAAAAAATGACTTTTTTCAATTTTTGCAAGGTTTTTATCATTTTATTTGACTTGTATTAAAGCGAATGAATTTTTCATAATCGAAATAAGATACTGTAACGATATTTCAACTTTTTGCAAAAAATAAGTAAGAAATATTGAAAAAAAATGCAAACTTTGATATTGCATATCTCCATAACTATTGATATTAGGCCATGGTTGCTTGAACATTTTAGACTCGTAACATAGTAAGGAATCTACCTGCCAAGTTTCTGCTGCTAGCTCTGGTACACCCTGTATACGGTACTGCTCACAGGCCACCAGGTCGGCCTTTTTCAAATGCTACATGACCACCGCGTTATGCCGCAGAGCAGTTCAGTAGCAATTCAGCGCGGCACGGCTGTCAACAAAAGGAAATTCACTGCCCGTACGATGCTAAATTTATTTACATATTAAAATCACAATTTACTGGAAAGCTGACATGACATTTATAAGCTGACATTATATTTATAACAATGACGACGATGGAGGTAGTATAAGAAACATCACACATTTGATATATTCGCACATAATAATAAATCACTCGGGAACATATGAAAACCCCATGGCAAGAAGTTGTTGACTAAAATTTTTGTCAAAAATGAGTTAATAAGCCCTCTAAACTAAATAATGTACGCTCTTTCCATCGGAAATGAGTTCAGAACTTAAAAATAATTGGAACATGTTCAAACCACAGGGATGAACATGTTAAGTAGACTTTTTCATAAAAATCAATTCAGTTGCTAATGGGAAGAACATGTTATCTTCAATAATAACATGTTCATGCCATCATTCTGAAATTAACACGCCTTTTAATTTGATCGGAATATTTATGGTTAGTATAAATTTTACTCTGGAAGTACTGTCATGTATATTTGAAGACTGTTATAATATGTACTTTTGTATATTATTTTTCAATAATTTTAAATGGTACATACCATGTTTTGTATTATTAATTAACACGCCAGGTATTTTGTAATTTTGGATAATGGATGGTAAAAACGGATAGCATTTGAAGGATTGTTTGATTTTTTTTTGTGTTTTACCAATTTTAAAAAGGTGTTATTCTATTAAAAATGAGTTCCAGAGGCGAAAAAATGGTTGTTAACTACATTTTTTTTCTGCATAAATGCGATGTTTTTACTTTTTAAACACTTTTTTGATATTTAAGTGACATAAATCAATAAAAATTAATCTTGAATTAGCAATAAAACATATTTTACAAAGGCGAAATGCGAATGTGTAATTATCTCAAAATGACTTGAATGTTAGTTAACAACTTCATATATAACGTCAGCATCCGAGGGACAGTCACTCTCCGGGCAAGGGGCAGTCGATGAGAGCTTCAGTCATGGGTCCTAATGCTCCTCTGCAAGTCTCAGTCCTGGGCCGCCTTCACAGGGTTTCTCTAGCCGCATGAAGACCTGGCAACGCTTCTTCGACGACAAGACGGAAGAGTGAACTATCTGTTTGCTAAAAATGAAAAATAAATTTACAATATTTTTCAAGTATATTCTAAGAGCATAATTACTAGATTTTGTTCATAGATGGATTATGATTGAAAATTTTCTTAGGTATTCACGGCCGTTCAGAATCTTCTCTGTACAGTTTTCTGGGATGTTCTGCCGTTTATACGTGACCCCTCTGGCTTGCAGGGTCCATCATCAGCGATGATGTGCCATTGCAGGGTCCACATCAGCCCCGATGAAGCACCCTGCAATGCGATCCGAAAGGTCGGCCAGAGAGGTCACATATACACGGCAGAATATCAATATTATTCTTTTCAATGTTAATATAATATTAACATTGAAAAGAATAATAGGTTTCATTTACCAGCGGCGACATCTATATTATTTTATGGAAAAATTAAAAAATTTTCAGCCGTAGATGGCGATAGTGCATAAGTAATATACATAAAATTTTCATAGATGTATGGTTGTTGTTGGGATCGGTGAACGTTGAACTATGTAATCACTTAAGCCTGCCGAGACAGCTTGTAAGTCGTAAGCCCTGTGGACCCACTATAAAGACATCCATGTAAATAGCTTCGTCTCTGTGAGACTTCTGTAATTTATCTTAAACATATTTATTTATCATTTAAAAGTGACACGCAATAAAATATAACTCAAAAGTAAAATATAGTACGAGTAAAACAAGGTCAAGACTACGCGAAATCAAATATGTATGTATGTGTGTTATATGTACGGTGTTTGCTAAAGGCTGGTAGTGTGTAACACGTAGGTGTT